>CAJPEX010000204.1:81708-144289 GCA_905338405.1 Notodromas monacha | reverse complement strand
TCGATGCAGAGCGGTGGAGGAATGAGTTCGAGGCTTGTTTGACCCGACTCAGGACAATCAAATCGGGTCGATAGTTCCCCTTGTTTCGCCGGGAAGATTGTTGTAGTGCTGAGGGGAAGGCTGGGAGAGTCTATTGTTTGGACCAGCAGGCTTGTTCTTGTGTTCGATACTTATTCGATTTCGCTTTTTTTTTTATTGTAAACTCTGCAATGATCGGTTTGTTTCTATCATGGAGGAGAGAATGAGTTGTGTTTCTATCGCAGCGATATCTCCCGGATGGAATCATTGAACAAACTGTCCAGACGTGAAAAGCAAAAATAGAACAGCCCACAATTTTGGGAAGATAATTCGACTGTAAACTGTAAGCTCAACTGTCCTAGCTTCGTTAACGCGCACTAAATCGGATCATGTCGATCAGAAAAAAAACTATTATGATAATAATTTTAGTCGCACTTCAAATAGTTTCATCGTTGATAGGAATATGTTCATGAATATGCAAACAAATGTACAAGCTTTGGGATGGAAATCGACGTGCTCTGTTGTTCTTTGCCAAAGCGTTGTTCTTGAAATATTTACTGCATTGCGAGATCGATGTTACGCCTTTTCATTGTAATTTTTCATAAGTCTTTGATATTTGATTACTTCCGCAAAGGTTGAAGATCATTAGGTGAGATAATTGCGGCTCTATGAGTCTTGAATTACCCTATAAAATTACTTCAAACATTTGCATTCACGCAGGTGAAAACGGACAAAATTCCATTAAGATTCCTCACGTGGTAACGATACTTATTTGAAAAGTGATTTTGAATAGAATCGTTATCCTTTGTTTTCAGAAGTCACATTTCACCAGGTAGCCATGGATTAATTTATATTTTCCCCTATTTTGTTTATAAACTCCGCAAGGGAAATACAATTGATTCCATTGATGCACGCGTTGTTCAAGTGTCGATTATTTATTTTTATGCGTTGGTGTTGTGTGAGCATGTGAGCGGATTTTCATGCGATAATGTTTTTGTTGTTGAACGCTACTAGCGAAATACACAAGGAAGGCATATGACCCCGCTCTTCTGCAACCCCAAAATGGCGTGTCCGTAGGACGCCTATAGGCCATTAGGAACTTGTCCGTGAACTTTAAAGATAAAACGCCCTGTTGGGAACAACTTTCGGGACGGTATTCCAAAGCCAGATCATTTCGAAATCGGGCGAAGACTTCAACGCAACAGCTCGTTCGTGAATTTATTGCAGAAAGTTATCCCTTTTATTGTCAGTTCCATTCCGCGTGATTAATGTTCATTTTTTCCTAATGATACCAAGGAAATGCGTATTTTTTATAGGGTTACGACAGATGAAAATAGGATTTCGACTAGACTAGAGCATATTCAATCCGAAGAATCCGTGCGAACCCTGCGTTTTTCACGGTTCACTGCTTTCGCTGATATCTGTTTGAGATTACAACACATGCTCACCTGTTGGCAAGGCCAAGGAATTCTTGCAGGATCGTTTATTCATGACCTTTCGGAAAATGTTTTTCTTTGACTGGGGTATCAGATGTTCATTGTTACGGCTTAATGTTTGTCCGCTTTACTCAGTCTCTTTTTTGTATACCGCATAAACAAGTTACATCACACGCACGCGTGTGGATTTCTAGTGCATGCGTTTTGGTTTGTTTGTTCGTAGGCATTGATCCCGCGTGAATCCGAAGCGAAATGAGCTACTGCTCCGTGGAAGAAGCTAATGAAATGCTGCGACTGCATGCGCACACCTTCGGGATTACCTCACATCCCCGACATGCGGAAGAGCGCTTCCGGCTGATTGCAAACCGCGTGCGGGGTGACGCAAATTATTCACACCGGTGGAACCCAACGCGGGTTGCGGGTACCGCGCGGGGTCGCCGCTGAGAAAATCGCCTGCGGCTGGCAGCCACCAGAATCCCCCGCTGATCGAATCCATTTCCGTTTTCGATTCAGGAAATTTGAATGATAAGTTGCCTGATCCGTCTCTTCCATCCCTTGGGAAGATAGTTTTATCAACGGATGCCACAGTATACGTGTCACTCTTGTCGAAGAGGAACATTTTTTGCAAGCTTCCCAATTAATCTCCAAGAATCGTTCTTTCCTCGAAATAATAACCTTCTTGTTGTGCTGGAAGGTGAGCTTATATTATTATATTAAGAGATTCCTGAGTTTTAATAGGAACTTGTGTTGAAAATTCAGACGCGGGGAACTTCATTGTGTGAAATTTCCTGCACTGAGCAGAAAAAAATGTATTGTTAGAAAGATGAATTCGAAAGTTCAGTAAAAATATTGGTATTTCAAATAATACTTTATTTAAATATTTTTTTAAATCTCAGTTCAGGAAAGAAAATCGCGTTGCAGCTATTTTTGCAAGGGTTATTTTCATTCTGTCTGGAAAATACGATGGGGAATAAATTCACGACGATTTCTTGGGCTTGTGGCAGAAAATTTGCGCATTCCGTTGTTGCTGAGTTTTGCGAGCAAGTATAGTTGATTGACGAAAAAAAAATTGACATGAACTCTGAGCACCCTATGTGCGATTTTTATTAGCCCCACATCCCTCGTTAACCCCTCAAGGGAAATCAAATCGATGGTTCTACTGTCAATTGCTGTCACACACGTGGTTCCCGGGCGTTGCATGTGAAAGGAAAATACGAGGATCATTGTAATGCAGCCTGACACTCCTTCCTTCACGGATCCGATCACGTTCGAGCATTGAGGAAAGTTACGGCTCGTGGAAAGGAAACTCCTTTGAGTGGACTAACGAGAAATAGTTGGCACTGAATGAGTTTCTATATACTCGTGTATAAATATATTACAGTAACTACAACAGGCGGAAATATTTTCAATTATCCGCCGTATAAATAAAAGTTGCGTAGGAATAAGAAAACTGTTGGACGCCTTCTATAGCGGAAATCATTTGACCGAGCGTTGGGTATTATCGGAATTGATCATTTCCTGTCTTTCGAAGACGCTCTTCAATACCAAGCCATTCAGGATCGTAATTGCGTAAACTATTTTCGAATGCACATATTCTGCCCAGTAATTTTGCGGTGATGTTACCCCAGTAATTTTCGCTCTTCGGACCCAACCGCATCAGTTTTCGCCGATTAAAAACACCGACGTTATGGGTATGCACCTCATCCACCCGATTTTATTGCAGCAATCAACAAAAGAAATTTATACTGACTTTTACGTGAAGAAACGAAGCTACAGTATTTTAAGAAAGGAAAATGCCTGCCAATTCGAAGTTCTACGCTACGCTTTTCTGATTTGCCTTGAAACTAAATCGTAAAATATTTCAGAATGCCTTTTATTTAATATCTTATTCTTGAAAATATATTACATTCAGATACGAGAAGCAATAGAAAAGGGTCGAATACAACGGAAACTTGATTGAATCCCTTTCATTAGCCTGGTATTTTATTAATTAAGCCCAGTTCATTAGAACAAGTGGGCGAACATATTTTAAAAGATCTAATGTCAGCACTTCAAACCTTTGTCCGAACTCCATAGTGAATAGCAACTGAACATACAGAGCACTGGCCAATATCTGAAGTGAGGGTTGACAAGCAAGGTAAATAAATTCCCAATGTTAGGTAGTTTTTCCAAAATGCCGCTATCTGAGACATCCATTTATTTGAGAAGTTACGTTGCATTTATAATTTCTCGAATTTTCGATCGCTCTTATGTTTCGTCGAACGAAAATCCACTCATTGCTGAGATACGCGATTTTTTCTTGCCCCGCGGCCGAAGATGAGAATCGAATAAGCGCGTGTTCGAGCGCCGAAATCTCCAGGATCTTCATACCCTTTGCCTGGATTCGAGTGACATAAATAGGAAAAGGAAGGAGGAGGAAATTTCCGGATCCGGTGCCCGAAAGGTTTTGTCAATAACTTGCGTTGGGCGTTCTTATGCGTGAGTTATCAACGAAGGAGGACCGGAATAAAACCCGTCGAAAGCGGCCCTTGGGCAGCGGTCAACATTTGCGTCCGAACCACGCCCATGCAGCTGTTTTTCACCTCCGCAGGGTTGCTGAGGTTTTTTTTTTTAAATATTCATTTCGAGCTAGGCCATTCAAAAATATGTCAAACACGCACCTCAATCTCTCGTGAACTTGCCGGAATCTATAGTACTGTACACGTTTAGCACCTACGAAAAGAGGTCTTGAATTTTTGGGACTCAGGCATGAGTCTTATGACACGAAAACTATACGGGGTATCCGAATTTAATGAAGCTTAATCAGAATTAACGCTTGTAAGTTTTTTTTTTTTTCAAAGGTGGACTGGGTTCTTTCACTTCCCCGTGGTTTTCCCCTGAGAAAGCAGGGGAGACCTCAGCTGTGGCGTAATTGGGGCACGTATGCGCTCACCCCTGCAGCCCTGGTGTGCCAACAAAGAAGGGGAAACGCGGAACAAGGCCCTGAAATAACAAGGGGAAGTGGTTCTATAAAAATGTATTTCAAAAGCGGACGACGTTCGGACGGGGGTCTATTCTGTGACTCAGGCGTCTCGTCAATCGGTGGAAGGAAAAAAAGCGGTTTCAATGCAGTCCCACTCGGAATATCCAGACGGCAAACTTTATTTTGTTGAAGGATTTTAAAATCTTGCGCTCTTCCGCCAAACTTGCTTATTCTCATTTGAATTGTAGCGTTGCGTACTAAAAAAAACATTTGTCAGCAGTAACTTAAAAAGATTAAAAAGACAAACCGCTATTTATTCATTCATCGGCCACGGTTTATTATAATGGTACAGTACATCTTATATTCAGATAGAAGGAATACGAAAATGCAAAAACTGCAATACAGTATATTTTGATGATAGTATAGGATCAGTGAATCATTTTCTTGCTAAAATATACAGCTATTCATGGGAAATTATTTTAATGAAGTGAGAGGATCTAGATAAAATCAAATTCAATTCCAAACTATTCTCGTCATGTAGGTAAAATAAAGGCTTCTTCTTTCGGCATCACATTCTATACAGAAAATGGCTTTTATTTTTTCAGTTATTTTTTTTTCTGAAAATATCAGGAGGAGGCACGAATGAACGTAAAGTACCGTATATATATTTTTTCCTATGGTGAAATAAAATTAAAATTGTCTGAATGACGATACAAACACTGTAGTTCAAATATTGGTTTCGCAAAATTTTAATTAAGCTCTGGACGCGCAATTACTTTTTGAAAATTCGAAATTTCGAATCGCCGAAGGCTTCATCGTTGGAAGTAAGCCCTCCATGAGGAAACCGCCTCATCAACTCCTGGGGAGTCTGGAAACTCCCCTTGTGCTGGTGAAACATCGCTGTTGGATGTGCCATTTTTCAATTAGGCTAGTTTTACGATCGTGAGGGGAGTGCAATCTTTGCTGCGGCTTATCATGAATCTACCCTGCATTGTGTCGTCCAGCTGCATTTTCAATGTCTACAACTTCGTCGCAAACGTTGGTGATGGGGACAATGAGGCAGATGTCGAGATCTGCTCTCCAGATATACGGTAGATCTCTGGACGCACGTGTTGATCAGATTATTGAAATTTTTGGAGAAAATTCCGATGTAGGCTGTTGAATTAGAGGCATGTGTACCCTTGTTATGAAATCAAGCTGGTGAGTACTTCCAGCTATATATGTGGCGATATTTTTCTAATTATAGCACGGGCATTTTGGAGAATCGTCTTGGATCTTCGGAAACATCAAAGATTCCCATCTCGAGTCATCGAAGACTTATGATGCATTCACGTCGACACCTACTAGATATCCCCAGAAAAAAAACGACAATTTTTTATGCTGAGGTTCTATTTTTAGATCCAAGCGCACGAAGTTTCATCATATGAGCACAGCTCCGAAAATAGACCCTATCCCTTTCTGATATAATTTAAAATACGTTTCGTTTTTCAGAGGAAGATTAGGTACAACGTAAAATGTATATTTCTCTCGATAATCTCAAGTATATTTTTGCGACAGGGCTGAGCTTCCGAGATTGAAAAAGACGATACTTACATTTTTTTCAGTTCCAAGGAGGTTCATATGCAAATTCCAATGATTTTTAAGTATTTTATTGTCGCTTTCATCGATATTCACACCAGATGGCTTTACGAACAGTTTCATCCTATTTTTGAGAATAAAATAATAAAAAGCCCTAATCATTATTTGTGAAGCACCAGGTATCCTAAAGATTTTTCCAAAGTGTATTTACCATTTTGAGATGGGTTAGTTTTGACTTCTGCATTGGAGGTAAACATCATTACCGGAGGTCGTAAAAATGGAAAATCAGAAGAGTGGACCAGAATAAATTATAATTCGGTATGACAGCTCATATGTTTCAACAAACGCCGAGGATCCATTTTATTCTTAGTGCCAGGGATGTGTTGCCTATTTTGGCGCGTCTTTTATTACAGCAGCCATGAAAATAATGCCGAGGTCTATGTAATTAATTAGTTGGGATACGCGGTTCGATTGAACATAACTTTAAATACGTCCAGCAGGCTTCTGAAGATGAAATACAGCAATATATTGCATTTATGCAGAAAATAACCTGCTTTCAACCGAATAAACCGACTTCCGAACTAAAAATCCACCTCCGTGGTCATCGGGTGATTCTTTCGAATAGGATGAAATCGAAAGCTCGTGGAATTCAGAGCAGGCGAGGCACGACGTCGAGAGAAAATAAAAACGAACGGCTCTTCCCCAAGAGGACTGAAAACCGAGAGGTTCCAGAATAAGGGGCGACTGAAAAGAAGGAGAAACTGTGCACACAAGTTGCTGATGGTCCTGGTGATCTGCAACGGGACCCGGGTTTCCCGCGGGAATCGTGCAGCATGACGTGCATGTATGTAGTCGCGTGGAGTCGTAGGCGGGAGGAGAAGGAGAGAGGGTTGCTAAAATCCGACTACAGGCGAACATTTTCCGCTGCGGGCTGACGTGCATATAGTGCGGATGAAGCCCTCTCCTTTTTCCCGCTCTGCGGTGTTGAAGGGGTGCACCGTGACTCTTCTGGCCTCACCCGAAATCTTATCCGGCATACCATCATCCCGAGATTTCCGAAATTCTCAAAAATTTCGATTTGAAAATCCAATTCGATCGAAGTTATCCCATTTCTGCATCGCACGTATAAAAGATTCGAACACACAGAAGAACAGTACCCTTCCATTACTTGCCGAGTACATTACCCTAAAAGTCTGTTACCTGAGGTCGACGGTGCTTGAAGACGAAGGGAGTTACTTGGGAAGAAATCTGTTATCTAGCAGTTTTCCCTGACGGGAACTTTTTTTTTGTTGCTGTAAAAATTGTACCATCATTTTTATTGTTGATAAAAACTTTTGAACTTCTTGATTTTAGAGCTTTTTTACGGTTTTGGGGCATTTTTGTCATTATAAAGTATTTCACGATGCATAATCTCACACTCATTCCCAGCAATTCATCCGGAAATTTATGAAGGAAATCTTTCTAGGGGTTTGGAACAGATTAGACATTCCGCACAGCTTCACATCACAAAGCCATTGAGCTTGGGTATCCTATATGGCTTCAAAAGACTGAATAATTAGCTTTCCAGAAAACGGAGTTGCCACTGTAATGAGTCGTCCATTGACTGAGTCATTTAATTATATGCCTCTCCTCGTTGATCGTCATATAGATGCAGGTTTAGAATCGCTGTAACACTTCGGGATTCATCAAGGAACACGTTTTGGCATGTTCTCGTGGATGGTCTATGCCAAGCATCTTCAATAGGACTTTTTTGCCGAGAGACATGTTTTAATTATAAATAGTAGTCTCATCTCATCGTAGAAACTTCTCAGTTATAACCTTTTTTTACCTAACTATGTAATAGCTCCTCAGTGAAAATGGCTGCTAGATTCATCTCGAGTTTCCGAAATTAAGATATTATCTAATTATAGAGGTATTTCCTCTTTTCACCTTCCACAGCTGCTCGCGGCAAAATTGTGAGCTCGTGAAATTCTCTAAAAAAAACGAAATCTCGGTACATCTATTGACATGCAAATCTCACTCAATTCATTATGTATTTTAAAGAGGTTTCTAAAGCTTAATGATTGTCAGTCATCGAATAACCTCGAGTTCAGCGTGTGTTACTATGCGAATCAAAGTTATATCATTGAAACTTCTTGCATCGTTCGTCTCGACTTGTGAGGCAAATAGCGCTACTTACTGCATAATGTATGCAGAATACAATTTGGAATGGGAGTTTTGAGTTTGAATAGCTGAATTTTGAAACGATTCTAAAGGCTTAAAACCGTGAAATTTAAGCAGTGTTCACATGAAGAAAGAATGAGTTCAAGAATTTCAAAATAGCCGAGGAGGAACCTTTTTTTAAACTAGAGACTGACGCTTCGAAACCATCCCAAGTTTACTAGTGAGACTGATTTACGAATTGCTACACCGACAACCTTACTCCAATTCCAAAAACAAGCTCCGATGGGGCGCACTGAAGGCTGAACGACCACGACAGTCGACGTCTGCTTGTCGGAGTCTCATCACGGCGTCCGCGGGATCCCTCTGGGGATCCCACACTGCGAAACTGGGTCTGAGTGGCGCCTGTCGCTGCTAACCGCCGAGACGAGCCTTAAAACTTTTGGCTCCACCATTTAGTCCTTTAGTTAGGGCTCGTTCAGCTCCGTCCCTCTTCTGAAACTTTCTACCACGCTGAGACCTAGTGCTATAGACGACCTGCGACTCGGGTGTAAAAGGGCTGTCTCTGTGGAATCAACAACCGGGTGTCTGAAATTTGCTAGATACTTCATTTCCTTCTGAGATATATTCAGACACTTTTCTACACTTGAAATAGAGTCCATTTGCGTTCTCATCTTCTTATAACATACTATTAGAATTGTTATGTGCGCCTCTGAATGCCTATATTGTACTCAGATTTAAAAAATTATAAAACGTCCGAAATATGTTTTTCCTCATTATCTGCATTGATTCTAGAGTTGATGTGCGGAAATATTGAATTTTATCCGTAATAAATTAACGTAATCATACCAACATAAACTATTTTGAAAAGCACCCAGACGAGATGATATTATGAAAAATTAAACCTAGTTTAGAATGCCCATTGGAAAATTTATGAACCATATCATGGATACATTGCCAAATCTCCAGCTATGTTTGTTGCCATAGTTTTATCGCACTGAAAATTTAGAAACTCTGATGATTTGAAGAATGAAATATTGTATTTCGAAAGGAACCTTTTGCAAAAGCAACTCATATCAAAATGATGACCCAACGCTATGATAAAGGGATAAATGATATGAAATAATTTCCTCGTGAAAACAGAGGTCGAGTGCAAGTTCTGAGGAGTATTATGCAATGCATAAAGAGTTTTTGAATTTTTAACCGACCTACAGAGAAGATATATAGAGCGGACTTTAAAGTATCTTCCATATAATTTATACAATCACCAGGAATGAAATGGGAACCTGTCGCATCCGAATACGCGGATGCAGCAGCGGTTTGGAATTCAATCCGATTTCCTGCCAGGATGCCGGAATTTCCCCCGAAATTGAATTCCCGGGCACCCGGTATGTCCACGTCACATCCTCGGAACGAAATTAGCTCGCAGTCGCGCTGAAATTCCCCCCTCTACATTTTCCGCCTCTTTTTCCGCTCCCCGAGCATTTTTCCCCACCGTCCCCCTTCTCTCATGGTTAACGCGGACCCGTTAACAAGCATGGCGAAGTTTCGCACGCCGTTTTCCTCCCGTGTACGTCATTGAGTTGATTAAAAGAGCGGGGAGAAGTACTGGCAGTAATCAAATCGTGGAATTTTGAAAACCGAGGTGGTAAATCAGGAAATCAATCCCGAGCAAGTCGAGGCAGGGAGAAGACTTTGAAAGATGGTGCGACTCTGGATCACGATATCTGCTGGACGCTGAGCCCACATTTTCCACTGTCTCTGTGGAATCAACAACCGGGTATCTGAAATTTGCTAGATACTTCATTTCCTTCTGAGATATATTCAGACACTTTTCTACACTTGAAATAGAGTCCATTTGCGTTCTCATCTTCTTATAACATACTATTAGAATTGTAATGTGCGCCTCTGAATGCCTATATTGTACTCAGATTTAAAAAATTATAAAACGTCCGAAATATGTTTTTCCTCATTTTCTGCACTGATTCAAGAGTTGATGTGCGGAAATATTGAATTTTATCCGTAATAAATTAACGTAATCATACCAACATAAACTATTTTGAAAAGCACCCAGACGAGATGATATTATGAAAAATTAAACCTAGTTTAGAGTGCCCATTGGAAAATTTATGAACCATATCATTGATACATTGCCAAATCTCCAGCTATGTTTGTTGCCATAGTTTTATCGCACTGAAAATTTAGAAACTCTGATGATTTGAAGAATGAAATATTGTATTTCGAAAGGAACCTTTTGCGAAAGCAACTCATATCAAAATGATGACCCGACACTATGATAAAGGGATAAATGATACGAAATAATTTCCTCGTGGAAACAGAGGTCGAGTGCAAGTTCTGAGGAGTATTATGCAATGCATGAAGAATTTCTGGATTTTTAACCGACCTACAGAGAAGATATATAGAGCGGACTTTAAAGTATCTTCCATGTAATTTATACAATCACCAGGAATGAAATGGGAACCTGTCGCATCCGAATATACGCGGATGTAGCAGCGGTTTGGAATTCAATCCGATTTCCTTCCAGGATGCCGGAATTTTCCCCCGAAATTGAATTTCCGGGCACCCGGTATGTCCACGTCACATCCTCGGAACGAAATTAGCTCGCAGTCGCGCTGAAATTCCCCCCTCTACATTTTCCGCCTCTTTTTCCGCTCCCCGAGCATTTTTCCCCACCGTCCCCTTCTCTCATGGTTAACGCGGACCCGTTAACAAGCATGGCGAAGTTTCGCACGCCGTTTTCCTCCCGTGTACGTCATTGAGTTGATTAAAAGAGCGGGGAGAAGTACTGGCAGTAATCAAATCGCTGCGGATTACCTCTCCCACCCAGGCAGCTGCAATTGTGCGGAAATCGTTAGCATGCACGCGAGTACAGCATCTGGAAAGAGGGTTCGGAAGTTGTTCCTGGCTTGTTTTCTGGCATTCTCCGGAAGTTTCTGGTCAATTTCAGCATGCCTAACTTATCTTTTGTCGAGTTTGAATTTGCTTGTGTTGTGGGTAAACCGACGATAAAAGGGGGTCTACCGCGGTTGTAAAAATTTTATGTTTCATTACATCGAGCGACTGGGTCTCTGTCTTGACTCTTGAGGAAAGTCTTTCTAAAGAAGTATCATAGGCATTACAGTACTCGCAATTGTCTTAGCGGTTAACAGTTAATTCGCAAAAATCCGCAGGGGGTTTCCAGAAACAATGCGTTCACTGATTTGAATTGTGCAATCAAAAGTTGAACATTTAAGTTTGATTGCAAGCGGTGACTTCATACATGAGTTCTCTTCTTGGGTTGATCAAGTAGAAGGAAATAGGATCCAATTTCGGAACCAATCCTTTGTAGAGGTTGAATTTGATTGCACGATGCATTGAATTCAAATACTTGATTGAAATCGGTACGAGGAAGAATAGCGCTAAAGTCTGATGCTGCTCTGATGTCTGAAGTACCCTTTATTGTTAGTTCAATTGTTGAAATGTTCAACAATATCGGTTTTAATCATAATTTCATGTTGCTGTTGTCTCTTGTTTATTTTATCTCTGAAACCATTAGCAAAAGCCAAGACAGCTTTGATTTGGTCCATAAACATGTTTATAAGCAGCTAGACTATGGGATGCAATAAAAGCTGTCATTCTTCATTAAATAACAAAGGCAACTTTGATTTGTCTCGAGGGAATCGCTGAGTGCATGAGGTTGTTTTTCAGAGAATTACCTTCTTTAACAAGAAGGAGCATATTTCAGGTCACCAAATTTAGTAGAATATTAAGCTCATAATATAGGCGTTCTTGGCAGAGGTACAGTGATGCATGATTGCAATTCACCAGACTAAAAATGATAAAAAATTTCAGTGACTGCAAATCACGCTTTTCAAACGATGAAAAGGGTTATTGTTCAGGAAAATCAAAGCAGTGCCTTCAGAAACAGCATATAAACCGTATGGCACTAAAACTCTTGAGTGTAAAAACGTGGAATTCATCAAGCAGAGCCGGAAACTGACATTATTTATTCAGGGATTTTCCACTATTGGAAATCGGAGCACTTGCCAGAGGCTGAATGAAATATGCATAATAATAAATGTTCTGAACGTGGGACTAATAGCTCCATAACTTCAGGTAAAACCCCTTGAGACAGTGACTGAGTATGATTTGTTGAAGAAAATGAAGCATCCCAGGTGAACCATGAAGCAATAATGAACTAATCGGTCCTCAATTCAAGTCAAGGACAATCTTTTGAATACTGTCAAAGCCCTGAAGCCAGGAAAGGTCCTGCACAGATGGTACTCAGCCAGGTGTTACATGGACACTAGGTTACCTTGAAAATGGAGCAATCCATTGAAAGGAAGGATTGCTCTGACAGGCGCTAATACTTAAATTAATTATTTTCATAAATATACTTCGTTCATATTGCACAATGGCCCACCTAATCCAGCATCCCGGTATCATTGCTTGATTAGACGAATATTCAAGGCAAGAGGTTTTTTTATATTTCATATCTCGGAAAAAGTACTCGTTATTTATTCAAAATTCCGTTCTTTGAACATGCGCTGCTTTTCGTATGTGCTATTCTGAGATGCGCTCAGTAATCTCGAGCTAAAACTTGAACGGGTTTTTAGATCATTTTTGAAGGTCATAACACATATTAAGCCCGATGATCGGCTATAATCGAGAGTATGTTCATAAAACCTTTCGTCATATTTACCTGCTGAGTTTTTTATGAAGTGGGAAGCGTATGTACGCAAAAATGTTGACGACTTCCGGTTATGTTTCTTGGCTGAAATTTCTCATAAGATTCGGTTGCATTTTCCGGTTGCAAGTTAAAGTGATCATATCGTCAGTTTATACTTCTTCGCCTTGAAAGTAGAAGTGTGAGACTCATCTGAAATCGCCTGACATAAAAAAAAATAATTATGATATTGACGAGTGGGGATTTTTCGTCGAATTATCCGTTTGATCTTTGATGTTCGAAATCGTAATTCTATGACTCTTTTTTATCTCTGCTGACATTCGCGAAGGACGCGCTAATCCATGCGATTCTTTGAACAAGGACAACGCTGAATAAATCGACCCAAGACCAATGCCCCTGTATTGACCCGAGCCATCAAGTTTAATCAAATGATGGTTGGGGCCCGACGAGAACGAAGCGAGAAATCAAAAGAAAACTCTCCTCTGAGTGATGTTTTGAACCTTGAGAATCTGACGGGATTTTTCTCTTTGCGCAGATTTTGATACAACGAAATTCAATGCTGATCCGGTTTCGACTACGCAATCTCGAGACCTCGTGACCTCGAATAATGAATCCGAGTATCAGGTTGCGCAGTTCAGTGTTTGATCAGTCTGAGAATCTTCTCTATTGATCCTGTGCCTGAGAGTTTCTGCTTCACACATGCTAGAACTTATTTTTCTCTTATTTTCAAAATAAATTCCCTTGAAAGTATTTAAATAATTATAAACACGAACGGAAGCCTGCTGGAAGTCGATTTCACACGAATGAATCAACTAAAGATGAAATTAAATGCTAGAAACTGTCGCAGAAAAACATACACTCAAAAATAAAATTGAAATACTAAAATTACTAGGAAAAATAAATCATCGGGAAATCGATGCGACATCTTCTCTTATACAATTTGAGGCAATGCCAGCGGGTGAAAAAATAATTTTTCTGTCCTGAGATATTGATAGGAAGTGTAAACAGTAACATCGACACTCGATTAGAATTATTTGGTCCCTCAATTGCAGAATTCAAGGGGACGATACAGGAGTTCATCTAAACTGGGATCGCTTTTTATTGGCATTTCTCCACGCTGGCATTGCCATAATCTTGTCCTTCCCAGCATTTCAATATCGATACCGATATTATCTTCTCACCCAATATGTTCTACACCCTATCACATACCTTCTCAAATTCTTTCTTGGCATAATTATGACCCACGTTTTCACCGGAGAAGTGCATGGATGAAAAAATAAAAAGATTGCGGCTCATCCACTGTCCAGATTGTCAAAACTAAGCCACAACGACTGGAAAATTTGGCTTATACTGGAAAACGAGAGAAGAGACGCACAGAAATCTTGAGAAAAAGAAAACACCTCCCACCCGTTTTTCCTTAATGATTCACAGCATCGGCACTGTTTAAAGAATATACTGCATTGTAATTCTGTATGGTATGATTGATTTGAACTGCTGATTTGAGTGTGTATAATATAGTCGCTGCGATTTTCATTTTGATTTGTCTGCGACTCATGCAAAAATGTTCCCTATAGAAGGTCGACCTGAAATCATAATGCAGACCAAAATTGCGTAAATAGCGCAATTTTCTGATCGAAAGACTAAAATCCGTATGTAAAAACTCTGGGGGTCATTCACGTCATATACTGGAGAAAAAAAATTATTGCATTCTGATGCAAGGAAGATAATGTGCTTGACCTCGTGCGGTAGGGATAAGAGCTTCTGTTTGTCAGAATGATCTCCGTTGATCTCATTTGTAGATCTGTTCGATCTGTTCTTAACCCCATTTGTGAAGAAAATAAAAAAAAATGTTTGGAAATCCGACGGCTCGAAGTTCCTGAAAGGCGGTTGCTGAGTTTAGTTGCGAAATCGGAATGAATGCGAAGAGCGGTTCGAAGTCTTTCGAAAAAATCTTTCTGTATTCCTTAGACTGCCGAATGACTTTGAATATTTTCATGCAGCCTTTTGCTGTTAATGGAGTGATTTATTTGACTTCCGCAAAATCCCGGGGATGTAAAGCCATTTAAATTAAGAGCCGAGGAAGCATAATTCAGCTTCACTTACTTTTAATTCCCTAAATTCGTGACATTTCATTGAAGAGAATATTCTGGAGTGAATAAAATGTCGGTAGGAGAAAATTAAATTGTGCGATCTTCTTGAATAATTATTCAGTACATATTTGAAGAGGATTTGATGATTCGAAGCCAGCTAAAATTGTCACGGCTCCACGGACGGCGTCAGTGGTAGAACCAGAGCTGATCGATCACATACAAATGTATGCAATAATTGAATAGCGAAATTTAATTCGGAAATAAAATTAATTGGCCTTGATTTTATACTCGAATTTAATTTATATAATTCTTGTACCAACTTTTCATGCATCACTGCGTCTAAATTAATCATGTGTTCCCACGCTGTTTATTATTTTTATGTGTGACGTTAACTTTGACCAAAGTAATTTTCTCCCGAGACTTTTTCTCGTGGTGCCTATAATTCGATGGTGGACCAGTGGCGTCCTTGCAAGAAGATGACGAGATCTTTTGAAGTTCAAATAGTTGAATTGCCAAGGCTGCCAACACGGCCCATGTTGCTCGCGGGAATTTGCATTAATGATCAGACCAGATGACGAGCGCAAATAGGGGAGACGCACATCAAAGGCAAGCTCATGGCAAAATCCTTAATGACCCTCGCCTACTTTAATGAAGATTTATACGCGTCATCTTTAGGCAGTGAACTTTTTGGTGCAGTGAGAATTGCCATTGATCTACTTTTCTTGGCCTCTTCGGGGATTTTTTCTGATGCTTCGAGATTGGAACCTTTTTTTTTCTAGACTCTTTTTATGAATTTCATACAAAAGTTTAACTTCGTGGGGTATTTTCCGTTATTTTTTCTAATCTTTGCTAAACAGGTCTTAGAGGCATGAACTGAATCACAAATGCTTAACACAAAATCTATTCGCATCAAGCGAACATCATATATTTCGATCTGTTTCCCATTTTGCGTGAACAGTTTTGAATATTTAACAAATTAATTTATATTTGCTATTTCCTTCTTTCCACCCCGACTACACCTATTTTTCTGCTTTAATGATTTGATGTTATAAATTTCAGTGTGAGTGAATTAGCTGAAGGGAGAGTTCGAAGGAAATCTTTAATCAATCCTTTAATTTAGGAGTTACTTGTAAAATGCATAATTATTTCAGTGATTCAGTCATCTGAGTAGGCTCATTCATTAAATATTTTTTAAAAATCTTCGACTTTGCTGCTGATTATATTAATTCATTTGAGCGAGTAGCGACGGTGCTAATCCATCGATTTACAGTTCCAGGCAAGGTAAAGGATGATACATCGAAGAATTAGCTGACCTTGTTCAATGCAAGCGTTTTTTTTTTTTTTTTTTAGAGAAATGGGCCGGTTTGTTTCAAAGTGCTATCCCGATTGTCCGAGAAAATTTAAAATACGCGGCATTGATTTCGTTCCATGGGTGTTTCGTGTTGATGAAAGCTCTGTCCCGCATTTCACCTAGCAGTGATGATGAAAGTTCGGAACGTGACGCGTAGAAAAAAGTATCAGCGGCTTGTCGGGCCTCGTGACGGGGTTCCGAGTCATCAAATCGGATGAAAATATCGTCATGACGTAATGGGTAACCCGGTGAGACGAAGCATCGAATTTTTTCTTTAAAGCCTTTGCAAGCTTTCAATCCAGGTCATCACTGGCTTAAGGACTTCGTCACGTTTTCCCACTGCAGCGGAAAGTAAATCATCATTGTAAGACCAAATTAGAGCTGTCAGCTGTCGAGATACAACTGGAACAGTATGACTTGGTTTATTGTCAGAGAGAACATTCTGGCATGAAAACAAATGATGCTTGTGTGATGAAGTAATTTTTCTCAGTCTTCATCGAAATCAGTGGATTATTCGCGTGCTATCGCCTGCTGTCGACGTACGATACTTGACAAAAGCTGCAACGAAAGTTTTTATAAGGTGGTTTCCAGAAAATGAGACTGACCGTGCGATATTATTTTCCGATAAAATAGGCTTAAGGCCTGTTTTATACTCAAATAAAATAATGATAAAATTCACGAAGCAAGGTAAAAATGTCCTGGACTCCTGGCTAGTTCAATCTTTTTGAACTTATTCAAAGAATTTGAAATTATTCAATCATGTGGACAATTAACTTCTTCTTTAACGTAATATTTCCAGGAAATGATTCATAAATGTTTTTTATATGGTACATTTAAAGTATCGTGCGGTTTATAGTCTTCACACTTCATTTATATTTATGAAAGCACAAGAATAATGGATTGGTTTTCACTTCTTTCATCGCCGTTCAGCTTTCAATCACTGCATCACCTATAATTTATGATCGCACGGGTTGCTTTTAATTTCTTCGACAGCCTCTATGATCTGTGTTGCTGTTATAGTACTCAAAATTCGATCAACACGTGTACCCATGCATGCTATGTTCAAAAAAGTATAATCTGTATAAAGAATCAAAAAAATCATGCTCTTGACTAGTTAACTTACTTTTAAAAATACTGTAAGTAACGCAGAAAAATCATTAGTTTTAGATAATGGGTTACTATCACGAGAATATGCCTATATTATTCCCGTCGAATTGTGAAAATTTCGTTGGGAAACGTTGCAAGTTTCTTCAAATTGCACAAAAAACTGCTCAAATGTGTTCTTAATGATGTACTGGATTGCTGTTCATATAATGAGGGTGCAACCTAAGTACTTTTGCGGCCATATATACGAGTCATGCGTGAATATTTCATTGCCGGGAATAATAATTAGATCAATGAAGAAAATGAGCAACGGTTTTTCCTCACCTGATGCTCGAGTCCATGTTGTGGCTCCGCTCGTCAGTCGTCGCCAAGTCACATAAAGGAAGGGTATCGGCGGTATATTTAGTGAGGTTCCCAGAAATAAGAGTATGATAGAAAGGTCAGGGGGACCCTCTTTATCGGAGCGGGTCTTTGTTTGACAACTCCAAACAGAGCCGCATTTACAGATTCATTTGCCCTAATGGCTGTGATTTCGTGCCCTGATACACCCCCGGCGCGTTGCACAACCCGTGGTGCCCGGGATCTGCTCTTGCTTTCCCTGCTCGCAACAGACGTTTTCCCCCCAACCGTCTGGTGTTGACACGCGAATGTGTTCCGAGGTTATGTTGATATTCACGGGACTCTGGGTTCTTGAATGCATTCATTTATAGATTGCTTGATATTGCTTTCAGTCTATTTCAGGGTGCGATGTGCGTCACGGGTAAATGTTATGCATGACGAGCATAAGCAAGAATGCCGCGATTTACATGGCATTTCCGCATATTATGTTAATCTCAATGACCCCCAAGAAACTTCACTCTCAAATCATTGTAAAATGATTCGAATCACTCGGACACAAAATATTCTGCATCAAAAATTGCTAAGCTGGAAATAACGATGTCAATTGCGCTTACTTCCTATTCTGTCATTATTCCAATGCTTCGACATTGAAATTTCCTTTGAAATTTACCTGCAATCATCACTTTTTCGGAAATTTTACCACGAAAAAAAAAAACAAATTATTTTGAATCGACAAATTCGCCGATGATTATCGAGTGCTTTTTTTTTACTTCACACTTCACAAATACACGAGTTCGCATGATTTTCAGAAGATAAGATCAAAAATCTCGAGGTTATTAGCAGTTTAGGGAGCTAGAAACCAGATTATCAAGGGATAATAAAGAATAATGCGTGGAATTTAATTAGGATATACCCTGAAAAATCAACATAGCACCGACTAAAATAACTGTACCTTGCATTTCTGTAATTTTGTTTAATCAGAAAATTGAGCTTTTGAAGTCGTGGAGCAGGAGTACTCGAATGTCCCTGGACAATTCAGAGCTATTCCACGAATTCGACCTAAAATTCCAAATGGCAGGCGTAGTGCTACAGCCAACAAAGAAATATATTTATTGGTCGTATAAAGTCGCGCAGCAGAACATTTTGAAAGTCTGGCGAAACGGTAGTAGATTTTAATCTTCGAAAATCCTTTATCCTTGAATTTCAAGGGGACGTGTCGAAATGTACTGTAGTTGCTTCTACAGATTATATATGTAATCATGCACAAGAAAACGACCCTTTTTAATCGCGCAGCCGGAATTAACTGAATGAGTTGCCATGAATGTCACTAATTTGCGTCGAGTTATGAGAGGAATTTTTTTTTTCGTCGTTGCAGCATGAATTGGAGCAGCCACAATGATCCGAATTTCTGGCGAAAATTTCGGGGAGTCGTCCCACTAATTTCCCTTTCGCATTTCAGGCGAGCATTTAATGGTCCCCAGAAAGCAAAAATGCTGCCACAAGCCCGGGTGTCGGGAGTGTGTCTCCCGCGCCTCCACGTGTCGCGTAATGGGCAATGTCGAGCGGCTTTGGTGCCAGGGATGCTGTCCTGGTGACGGTTATGCGTAGCTTAGGCTGACGCAAGAGTGGCTGGTGGATTTCCTGCGCGGATTTCCCTGCTCATTAATCTTGCAGAGGCCCGGGCTTTTCTTTCAGGCGAGGAAATTCCGCGACGTCACCTACGTTATTCGAGGGCTTCTTTGGTGACGCGAATCCGGCTGTGCATTCTAATGTCGGAATGGCGGTTCCGGTGCGAGGAAAATTCAAAGCCCCCTTTTTTATCCCCCGTACGAGGAAATCCAGGCATGTATCAAAAGTTTCTCACCAGACTCGGAAAGTTCAGTCGCCTGCTGTGGAGTACGGATTTCTTCCGGAGCTGGCCAATCAAGAGTTTTGATGTACATAAATTTTAGCCCCGTGTAACCGCACAAATCGAATTAATTTCCACGAGGGAGGACGAGGATATTTTGCCGCTCTGCCAGAGCAGTGTTTTTCAATTTATTCTTCTCATTGACTCCTCGAACGAAGACTCGTCCAAAACTTCCGGAAAAAAGGCAGGAATGCTTTCTAAAATTATAGAAAAACGGAAGATTTGCCTTTAGAAGTCCCTATGTAAGCGACAGTTATAAAATTTGAACCACGAATTTCTGTAGCACTCCGTGTTCGGTTTTTGAACTGCCGTTCACGACAGCTAGGATTAGTTCAAAAATCAGTCTGTCGCAAGAATATATGAAAACCCCTTTTCGATGAAAAGTCAGAACCCAATTATTGTCAGCAGATCACGAGAATAAAAGGGATGTTTAAAAAGATGGAAAACAACATGGGTAACATTAATGCAGCCGCAACGCTGCACTGCATTCCATTAACTTCAAATGGAATGCAATCGGAAAATACGTTGCATTTAGTAAACAAGTAAGCACTCAAGAAGAGTCCTAATTGAATTAGTTGCACATTAACATTGAGAGAAATCAGTTTTATATCATTTCCGATTTTTTTTAATGTCCTCGTCAAAACATACGGGTCTTCGCCGTAGAAGGTACGTTACTGTACTTGAAAAAATAAGCTCCATGACCCAAAAGCTGTGAGAAAAATTTCCGTGGTATTGTTTGGAAGATGAAAAAAAAATCTGGATCGTGATTCCTCTATGTAAGATCCAGATTACCGAGAGAATGATACAATTTTGCACAAGTTGAAATCCCTTCTTCAAGAGCTACTCAGAGACTATAGAAGGTTTTGTACAACTAAATTGCAAACAGTTGCAACGTTCTTCGTAGGAAGTTCACCTCTATCCGTCGGAATTATTTACAGGTAATATACCAGCACTCGTTATTTCGACGATAAAGAGGGAACTGTAGTACAGTTAGACTGATATCGTACTTCCGAATTGAGGAGTTTCATGATACGTCCCCGGAGATTGTTTTTTTCCTTTGCAAACTGCTTTCCGGAAAGCCGCCAACTTGTTACAATCCAGCATGATCTTGTTTCTTCGGGAAGTTTGCTCCGGAAGCAAAAATCCAGCATTGACGACAATAATAAATGGTTCGCCCGAAAGCTGCTCATAGACAAGTAAACGGCAATGAAATTTCGCGGCCATGTTTTGAAATTCCATGCAGCATGAAGCAGTCATTCTCAGGTTTGAGCATCTCCGAAGTTGTTTCCCGTGAAATGCATCTTTAATACGCCGTCTTCAAATCCGCATTTTCCAGTTTCCAAACTGACTAATAAAAATTTATCCAGCAGGTTTTCCATGATTTATTGGATCGATTTCAATTATAATCGTAGCTCAAGCAAACTTGGACACATTTTCTAGCTATGTACTCGGAAGTACTTCGATCTCGTCGGAAATTCAAAAAGGCGTATGAACTCGAACATGAGTTGAGAAGAAAAAAATGAAATTATTGAGAATTAACTCACTTGTCTTCTACAGGTTTTCATAATGCTCAACAAATTCGACGGAGAATCTTCTAGAAAAGGATAGAAGGATCAAAACATCATGTTAGGTGATCTGGAAATGTAAACATCTCACTATTTTCCAGCAGTCGCATTATGTTTTCCGCGTGGAAACCAAACAGACCCAAAGAAAAGCATGTGCGTTGGAAAATGCGGATTTATTCGAATTCGTACATAGTTTCAATAACAAACATATTTTTCAATAACATGTTTTTCCGATCAAAGGCCCATTAAACAATCGATACCCCATGTCCCATGTCCGCACGGAAACCAGATATCCTGTTGTGCAGCTTGTTGGCATCAAAGCATTGCAAATTCATCTTTCGAGCACGGACACGTCAGTATGTTTTATATATATCAAATAAATACGTTACGAAGCTCTGAATGAGAAAAAGGAATCTTAAGAGGCAAGAAAGGTTTGTGAATTGAAGGTCAAGTAGTTCATGGAATCGCTGACGCAGAGCACAGCATGACCTCGGTTCCAGAAGGTTTCCTCGGTCACCTCTCATTCTTACTTTTCCGGGAAAAAAAGTTTCTAGAAGAATCCACCGTTGTACATACCCCCGCGAAATTCCGATGGAGGGAAGCAAGGCCCGAGAAGTCGAGCGGGTCGGAAACGTCGGGAACTCCCGACGGGTTCAGTGGAATTGAGCGCATGCTGCACAGAAACCCAGCAGGCGAGGATGCGCCGGACGGAGCGAGTCTTGAGAAATCGATGGAATAAGAGGTTTCTTCGCCAGAACTTGCGGAACCCGGGGGTAGAACCTGGAAAGAGGGCCTTATGCTCGACACCAGGGCCATACATTGGACTCGCTCCAGATTCGTGTGTCACGCCATGAGTCGAGCCGCGGCCCTTCCGTTCACTGCAAGAACGACCCCTGAGGCGGTGGTGCGCCCCCGGAAAACTCTGGGCTGTGCACGTGAATCCAGCCCTTGCTTCCAACAGCCCACTATCTTCTTTACATAATATCGTTTTTACTCGAGCATAGGCCGCACCCATCTGAACCAACAAGTACTGTGCACCAAAAACACGGGTGCGGCCTTATCAGATTGAATCAAACTTTAAACCTCATTGACAAAATTCCTCGTTGCCGCAATACTGTAAAATAATTCTTGCGCTTCTCCCATGAAATTACCCTTGAAAATCGGGCAGGATCCGTACTTGAAATCGTGAAATATATAAAAGAATGCGATTAATTTTGCTCTAACTTTCCTCCTTTACGATAAATTGATGTTATTTTTCTGTCTCTCTTTACCATGTATCAAACGAAAAACATAAATTTCCACTCGCTGGGTACTTTTGAAATTATTCTGGGAATTTATCTGAAAATATAGCAGGCTAAAAATACAATCGAGGATCGCTATAATTCGAGGCATTAGATTGAGTGATTCGATTCTTGCGTCAGGCATGCATCCAATTAATGTTGATTTTAGTTTCAGGCTTTCATTTTGATATATGTCTTATTACTGTTTTTTTTGTGGAGAGTATCAAAGAAATTGAGCATGTGATAAATTTGGTGAATACAAGCTTCTCTAGCTCACAAAGCTATAGCTTACATCCTGAATGCTGCTAAACCTGGAAGCAGAAGAGTCGAAAACTATTTAAAATCGTTGAATAGATAATTTGAATATTCTAGAATCCTAAAGGATCAATATATATTATGAATCTATTTCACAAACGTTTCTCGCAAGGCTGCTAAACCTGAAGAAAATATGGACGCCTGAGACAGCAAGAAGGCTGACACTGAAACATTTTTCAAGAAAAGCCTTTCAAGAAAAGCAAAAAAAAAGCACAAGTCGAGCAATTTTTCCTGAATGCATTATACTCCAATAACAGATTTTATAATTCAAAACTTATAATTTAAATTACAAAGACAATGGATGAGAAGAATAACGAAGAGTCCAAAAACCCTACCAATATCGACGCAACATTTATGAGCCATCGAAAAAGCAGCAGAGTTTTATGTTTTACCCAAAGAGGTAGGCATTTTTTCCGGAAGAATGTATGCTGAATTTGGAAATGAATTCAAAATCATGGTGCCCGTTTGTTAATTTTCTGATCCATCGTTCGCACTCTGATTATTGGCGATCTCTTTCCGAAGTTTTAGTTATCATCTTGGAGTCGACTCTCGAGTATATGAAAACCTTCATCCGCGTACTGGCACTTAGTCAAATTTTGAATGAAAGTCGTGCGAGCAGAAAATTTCGGCAGTGGGCGCATCAAATATTATTTTCCAGATCGTCAAAGCTCTTTAACTATGACGTAGAACAAATTACGAAATCGCTTTAAAATATCCTCACCTATATTACCGCAGCATGACAATTGGAATATTAGCCTCAGTCTGGTTTACGCTGATTTCAATGAAAAAAAGGAAATGAGGAAGTATTACGTGGGATCTGTAGAAGCGAGATGTTCCTGCAGGAGCTTTGGAATTCCTTCTCGAAATCCTCTGGTCGTGAAAAACAGGGATACTAGGTGGGTTCGTTGATCGAAGGGGCTCAGCCTCAAAAGAGCACGTGAGGTATTCTGAAGAGAAACCTGGGCCCGGAGCAAAAAATCCATACCTATCTTGATATGGACAGGTTTCCTGGTATACCCTGAAGCATTGGCGTAGGATGCAATCATTTGCGTGTGCATGCATTGTTCATGGCACCGGGTTATTTCGCAAAATTTCCTACTCATTCGATTTTTTTTCCTTTTAAGGTAAACAGTTTTTTTCGTCCGTGAGTGGTTAAAGATTTAGTTCAATTTTAATTTAAAGATTCCCCGCGATTTTCCAATTCATGTCTGTACATTGAAATATAAAAGCAGAAAATGCAAACAAAACCAAATGGACGACGTCATTGAAGAATCCAGGTCCAAACAGACAATTTTAAACTTGCTGATCAGCCGAGGAAAATTGGCGTTCAGGCAAGCGATCATCGTTCTTCTCACATCTTTCGAATGATTTAGGCTCTTCACAGAATTCGTATTTTATTTATTAATTTTACGATCTGAATATACTTTTCTGGGGAAAAACACACTGTGAAATCGCCGAAGATAATTGATCATGGTTTTTGAAAGTATTGCATCTTCAAATATTTTGGGAAGCTAACTATGCGCATGAAGATGCCGGTGGATTTGTGCATCACAACCTCACCTCTCAAATATGTAACAGAAACAATGAATTAGATAAAATTGTAATCATGTGAAGAAGCCAAGAAAACATTCTCTGAATTATTGCGAATGAAAGCCTTTGAAGTGACTATCCTAATTTTCAAGTAGGGTAATATTTGAATGCCGCCCACTAGATAAGATGAAGTGGGTTTGAATCGAATTAAGGGAAGTGACTTCATGCATAATTCATCATGTTTTCGTAGCTCGTGCTCCATGTTCAATTGCAGTTTTGTTGGCAGTCTTTGACATTTTCAGCATCATCTTTATCTTGTTTTCTAGGCAATATTCCCATTATATTGCATTCCAAGCTCCAGTTTATGTCGCAGTCTATTTTTCAATCGAGCACTATGCCAAAATATTGTACAGTATCTTCTAACGAGCTATCTGGAGCACTTGTATTTATCAGCATGGTGAGCGGATAACAAGGGAAAACCATGGCTCCAAAGCTCTTTCACATGTTGTCTATATACAGACAATTGTTGAACATTTGTGGAGTTCTATATTTTTTCTAAAATTGGGAGGATGATGAGCTGGCCCGCTCAGTATATAGCACTTAAAACTAACCAGTTCCACAGAAAAATGTTTCACAATTTTAAATGTCGGCGAATGTAGCTTGAGCTGCACTAAAATAAATAATTCATTACCAGAACGAGCAAGCTAAGAAAAGGTTAATTAAAAGCATAGGGATTTCAGAAAACATTGCAGTAGAATAATAAGATAACACGCCGAGATGAAGCGTGAGTAGGTGTAAAGTCGTAGTTCGAAAAATATTGTAGCATGATTTATGTATTAGATCGAATATGAATAAGTTCATTATCCACGTTTAAGGGTAAGTTCCTGCAAAAATATTCGCTGGTTTGTGGACTTTTGAACCGTACTTCGTTTATTGTACAGCAGTACTTCTTTCATGTGGTTGAAGGACCATCAGTTGGTCCGCAAAGTCTTTTATTTACGCTGTATATGTCTCGAAATCTGCTGCTCATTTCTGCCATTCTGTGAATGTGAGCAGGTCATAATAAGTGAATCATTCATGAGTTGGGCGAGTGAGGCTCTTTGAAATGATCAAGTTGCTAGAGACGATGTGTAGATGAAAATTATTGGCGATGGTTTTTTTGTTGTTGTGGAAACTGGATTCCAGGTCGAGAAGATAATGAAGCTAGGTGTCCTGCACCGTTGGGTCGAAATAGTCCAAGTAAATACTTTTTACAAAACAAATCAGACGAGGAAGACGACGCGCTTCCAGAAATATGAATACTTGTCACTTGAGCTACAATAGTATATGCAGGTATTGCACTTGTATACAGTCCGCTTGTCTAGACGAAAATCTGCTGCTCATTTCTGCCATTCCGTGAATGTGAGCAGGTCATATTAAGTGAATCATTCATGAGTTGGGCGAGTGAGGCTCTTTGAAATGATCAAGGTGGGTGCTAGAGACGATGTTTAGATGAAAATTATTGGCGACGGTACAAGCAGTGAAAAGCAAATTGAAACGAGAACACGGAATGGACGGTGATGAGGCGTGAGCAGGTGGCATACACGGAACACACACGTAATGAGATCGCTTAGAATTTAGCGGCAGTCTTCGGGAGCTCGAAGAAAAGCGCGCGTCAAGAAGAGGGGCGTGTTTCGGCGCCGAAGGCAGGCCCAGGGCTGCCCGGGCTCCCGAGAATCCAGGTCGCATCGATCCGGGTTCGGAGGGACCAATCCCGGCCTGCGTGCCAGGGTTCCCTCTTCCGTGCAAGAGCATTCCCGGGTCGCCCAGGGCACCCCCTTCGGGCTCCCTGCCTGCCGCTTCGACCCCGGGCAACTCGGCCGCGGGACGTGCATGTTGCGAGAGTCTCACCGGCTCTGCCTTCACACCGGCCCTGTGCTCCTTGACCAGTGTGCGTTTCCGCGTCTTCGATTTCTCTCCGTTTTTTGTGAGTCCAGCCAGCCGTAGAGGGATCCCCTGAATTGCCGGCTGGACACGTCGACCTTCGTCTTTCCCGTCACTCCCAGGTAAGCACTTCAGGTGTGACGAATTTATAATCAATCAAACCTGGCGCGACCACGACTATAATTAGCTGAGATTTTTCTCCAGCATCTTTTTATAAACCCGCCGGGGGATCCATGCTGCGAAGCATTTATCCCATGGGGAGCCTTCGTGGAAACTGGGTTGCGGAGCCCCGGATATTATATGGGGGCTCCGCAACCCAGTCTATGCAGTTTCAGGTCCTCAATATAATGACCTGTAACCCTCACCTTTGCATTTTCAGGTCATCATTATCGTTTTGTAGGTGGGCTTCATACGACTTTAATTACATGCATGATTTCTTGCCAATTCTTAGCACAATCTACATTGGAATCAACGCGAAAGTCTTTCCTCTGATGAATCCGCGGAGCCCCCAGTTGAATGAAACTCGATTGCGGAGCCTTTTTGGGCTTACCCTATGTCTCCTGGATAATTATTCTCGTTATATATTTAGTCATTGTTCACCCTGCATTTCAGGAAAAATTGTAATAAATTATTTTTAAATCCCACTACTGTATCTTGAATTCATTGCAGCTTTCTTTTTAATTTCTCTGGAGAAGTCTCTGAGTGATGTAAAACTCGTTCGCGGAGCCCCTTAAGATCGCCTCATGCATTTCAGATCATCATTCAGGTTCAGTATTTAGTCCTTCTACACCGTATTACAAATACACAATTTATTCATTATTCGTTTAAGGCCTTACCTCGCTATCTGGAGTTAAATGTGTTGATTTTCATCCACCGCACTGGAGCAGCCGCGGAGCCCCCTTGAAGTTCAAAAGGAGCCCTTCGGAAACCGTGGATCACAGGTTGAAAACCTCTGATTTATAGTTACTCGATTCATTATAAGGATTCGAATGAGGTAAAAGGGTCTCGAACGAGTTTATCTGCTTCGCTTTTATTTTCTGAGGTTTATCCAAAGCTTATTATTTGACATGTGCAGACATTTTAAACCAATGCTGCACGTGAAATTAATACGAGCTGGATTGATTGAGAACAAATCGATTTCAAAATTGAGAAAGAGGGTCCGAAAACGTATTGAATTTCAATCTGCTTATAATCATGATAAAAATGCAGTGAAAAGAATATTTTTAATCCTCAAAATCTTGGAATATTATTTGAAAGAGGCGTGGGAGGTGCACGAGGCTTCACCTTACTGATTCTAGAAATGGCTCCAAATATCTATTATAAATCAGGTTCCTCAAATCAGACAAATTAGAAAACTCGCTTATCTGACCCTAATTCTATCTTCATATCACACTTATCCGCTTGATTCTGGGTGAATAAATTTGAGGAAGATATCCATCGTTTGATGCACTAAATTTTTGAACATCCTCACGTTTTGAAAGTCAAATTCACAGCTTTTACTATATCATTTATGATCGATCGGCCATTTTATCTTTCATTTAAACACACGATGCACGGTCTGATTTTTTACGTTTTGTTTCAGACAATCTTCTTGCAACTTTGATTATGCTCAGCACTTTCATAATTACTTCAAAGAGTATTGATGAAGTGACGCTTTGATGGCAGCCAATTTACGCACCTGTCAAAAACTAACTATCCAACAGGCAGAAAGAAATGATTTTCGAAGAGGATGCCTCTCGAAGGAAGTAATATCCTGTTCGCTGGCAAGTCAAACGGGCCGGTAATTAATTGGAATCGCGAAGTTTGTTTGATGGGTTAAGCCTCAACGAGCCATGAAACTAATGCGGAAGTTTTCCAGCTTTCTCATCAACATTGCATATACCTGTTCTCAGAACTCATGGATGAGCAGTTTGATTAAATTAGTTCTGTTCTATCTTAATTTCTTACCCTAATATTGTCCCATCCAAAAATATACAGGAAATCGCAGACTAAATTCCCAGGGAGAACGAGTTTTGATCCAGTGCTTGAAATGGTGATTCGCCACTTGTATCTCCCAGACTTCACGGCTACATGAGGGGTTTAAAAATACTGTATTTTGAAAATTTTTAAATCGAGACAATGGGTCCATAATAAATTAGCTGAGACATACACTGTACTGCTTCAGCTTGAAAAGCAGACATTGAATGTGGTTTCTTCTTAGAGCCCTAAAATAATGTCAATTACCTGTACTGTACTGGACTGTACTAAATATTCTCCAATGAATCCATTCGGTTTCTAAAATGGTCGAGTTTTCACTTTGACTTTAATAGAGGTCAGCTTATATTGGAGATCAGCCATTATTTACAACGGATACTGATAAGGAAGATAAATGCAAAAAATAAAAATAAAAACAAGTAAGGCAAGTGTTAATACCACTGTATCTTGAGGAATGAAACATAAATTTTTTTATGCCACTGTGGAAGGGTGGTGATGACAAGTTTTTTCAGCACTTGAAACATGGATAGAAGGAAAGGGTTGGAATTTGTAAAGGATTATTAGGATCAAGAGAATTCTCGGAATTATTTCATTTCCACCAACCCCTTTTAAAATGTGTCAGCTTTCATAGAGACTAGCTTTTAAAATATTTGGCTGAAGCCATAGGCAAAGCTCTGATTAGAAACCAGCTTCAATTAAATAATTGACAGAGCGATTGAAGAAAATACAATACATAAATCGAGAATAGATGCACTCAAGGCCTCGGTCATGAAAATTAGCCAATTGAAGATTATTTTCGGCTAAGAAAAAGTATGTCAAGAAACTCGGCTTTCAATCATACAGGTTTTATTTTCCGTCATACGTAGCTTGGTTCTACAAGTAATTAATTACTTGTGCGACTTTCTTAATTGAATTCTTCAATTTTAAATGTAGCATCGCACTCGTTATCGCTGCCTATAAATGCATTGTTCAGTGAATTATAGCATCCCTCTATAATAAGAAAGTTTCTCTTTGCACCCACAGCATGAAAATAAAGTGATAATTGACTAAATTTTAATACTCTATCTTGTCGATTACCAAATCCTTGTGATGTTTTGTCATCACTGAAAAAAATCCAATGATCACGTCATCAGAGAACTTGACGAAATATCTCCACGTAATTAGCTTTTTTTTGGGGCCGCGAATTCTGACGGGTTGCATTGATCGCCCAAGACGATCCGATCTTTCGAAAGACATATAATTTCTGCAGCGAAGCGACTGCGTGGAACTTTTCTGCAATCACAGCGCCAAGTCTGAAATAAATGCCTGCTGCTTGGATATGTCCATAGAAATCTGTTGGGTCGATAGACCAGCTCTCGGGAATCAAGTGCACGCACGTGAGGGGCCACCTGCCCTGGATTGTCGGGCCCCGGGCCGTATAAAATCAATGAATGAACGGGACACGGGGAATTGCGGGCATGATATCAAGGAGCCCGTTCATGTATGGGATTCAGGATGCCTGAAATTTTCATACCTTTTCCGGGTCAGGCTGCGATGCAATTGCGTCGGACTAGCGAGTCGCATTGAGTTATTTATCACTTCGGCCTCTGCTTCTCTTCCGGATATCCGGCGGTACTTGCGTTAGCAAATTGCAAATTATGAATTGAGCCGGGATCCAATTTTCTCTCTAGGCAGGACATCGCCATAAGTTCCCTTAGGGATACGGACAAATCGAGACAGACAATTTGAGACTGGCCAAATAGAAACAGAAAATTTGAGACAAGGCCAATTTGAGACAGGGGCAATTAGAGAAGGGAAAATTTGAGACAGGGACAATTTGAGGCAAGGAAAAAAAGAAAAAAAAACTATCTTATTGAGAAGAGGAAATCTGCTTGGGTTAGTTCAAAGATTTGAGTTTCTCCTTGATGAGGAAAACTCATTTGATGGCGATGATAGACAAAAAGGAGAAACACCCTGAGATCATGTACTTTTCACCAAAGAGTGCAATTTTTGTTCATTTTCACACCTTAAACATAAAATAATGGGGAGAAATGCAGTCAAGTCATTTTGTCTCAAAATGCATCGGTCTCAAATGTCTCAAATTCTCAAAATTAATTCGTCCATGTCTCAAAAAGTTTCAGTCTCAAATTGTCCCTGTCTTCAAAAGTTTCTGTCTCAAATTTGCCTAGTCTTTAAAAGCTTCTTTCTGGAATTTTCCCTGTTTCCAGAAGTAGTTGTCTCAATTCGGCCCTGTTTCAAATCGGCCTTGTCTCAAATTGGCCCTGTCTCAAATCGCCTGTCTTGATTTGTCCTAGATCCGTTCCCTCGTGCATTTTTCCAATGACACTGAATATACTTGTACATGCTCGTAAACATTCTCTATGCACGTATTCTGCTCCGACAATAAAAAAATAAAGGCATTGTGGAATGTTTTCCGTCCTTGCGAGCAGAACTTGAATTTCAGACCAATTTTATCTGCTCATCCATGCCGCAAGGCAAAAATTCAATTGCAAAGAGAATAACGACCTGTTTGATAATTAATCAATCACAATTTTTAATCATTTTGTTCTGATATGACGAAATATATTTCAACAGGAGATATCTCAAGGTCTATATAATCACGAGCAAATTGGTTTTCTGACTATATTCAATCATCATGTGAGATATTTTTCTTGGTTTCAAAAATGTTTTACTGAAAGACTAATGTAACTAGCATCCCTTAACATGAGAATTGACATTCAAAACGATTAAATTGGGCTCAGAAAAATCTTTCTCAAGGGTCTTGAAAGATGTAGCGTGCCGTCTCGCAAATTTCCGGTTGGAAAACGGGTTCTGAAGCAAAATTGCTCTTAAGCATTGAAAGACAACTCAGAAGAACCAAGAAAACGAAAGATGTTGATTGTCCAAAGATGAATATCAGGAAAACTGGCAAAACTGAATTCTTGCGTGTCTTATGCAACGTTTGTTTGTTTGATTCGATATGTTGGTCCATCATTGTTTAAAATCGCATTTTTCGCTTCACTTGTTTTATTGCATGGCGTTGATTGGCAGGTTTTATCTGTGTATAGTTCGAATAATTGCAACGAGGTTTCAAACTTTGGCCTGGCTTTGGAAGTTCTTTTATTTCTCAAATTTCTGAAATTTAGGCGGTAGGGCTCCTACCAAATTTTCAAGGGGTTCCGCAGTAACTCATAAAACATCCTAGGAACAAGAATGACTGGATCAATTTTGAGACAAAAAAATGTATTTTTTACGAGGATTTACTATTGCAATCGGCTGAAAGACAATACATCGAGTCAAAAGGGCTCAGTAATTTTGCTGAAGTCGCTTCAGTTTCATTGAATGCAGATACTGTTCATCATAATTAATATATCATTTAGAGATCGAACTTTTTTTTGCGAGCTCCAGCGAGTCAAAATTAAACAATAACTTTGCAGTGATCGCTTCAGTTTCCTTGCAGATAAAGTTCATCAGAATTACTTTCTCTTGCAGAGATCAGGCATTTTGCGTGGGCCCCTCATGTGTGGATTTCGGGCCCCTCCATCGACAGAGAATTCCCTCAGGTATACTCGTAAAACACGGAGTCGTAACGTGGAATTCCCTCCACTCGCGCGGGTTCTGGCCAGACTTGGAAAGCTTTCATAACGTGTAGTGCACGAAATTCCTGCTCGTATGTACTAATATTGGCTCTGTGCCTGATGCACTGGCCCCCGGCATTCGGAAAGGAACACAAACACGGATATATATTTTTTTCTCTCGTTCAGTATACCCGTCTGACTGGGTTGCATATTATTCCTGCCGTTCCCCCGACTCATTCGGCGTATTTTCGCAAGCATTTTTTCATCTTGGAAATTCTTCACTCCTTTCATCTTTCCTTCTACGTAAAATTGACATTGGATGGAGAGGGACAACTGAAGAGTCGAGTGCAGCAACGAGTTTATTCGCACACAACAACAAAAACGTTTTTATCCTGCCCACACATATGACAGAAGCTAGATTTTTTTTTTGTTTTTACTCCGCTAGAGTCTTTTTGAAGCATACTCTCGTCACGAAAATCCCTAACATCGTCGCGGTTCTGGGTAAATTGATTAATATTTCACGCGAAAGTCATTCAATGTCGGATTCATCATCCATCAGGTTTGCTAGAAATCATTCTCTTCGGTTTTCAAATTTCAAAAAGCTTCAGCGTGCGTGAGGATACTCTTTCATTTCCCAGAAGTCCGCCTCCGCATTGACATAAGAAGTTTCCTAGTTACGTAGACGAAAGGAAAAGGTCGAAGAGAAGTGTGCAATTTTCATCATGACGCACTTGATTCGAGAACATCCCACGTACGCCTCCAGAACACTCAGGTACTCTGCTTCAAAGCAACACTTGCTAAATTAACTGCGAATTGGTCTTTTGAAGTTTTTTGTATTTGGCGCATGATGGTTGAATCTGATTATTTAAGAAACTACGCCTTTATATATGTTCGGTTATTTTTCTTTCAAGTAATAATACAGTACTGTATTCAGTGAACCAAAAAAGTAGGCTATTTTGTAAGATGTGGTTAATTAATTCCTTACCCATTCAAGTGAACAAGCATGTTTCAGCATACTGCCAACGATTTTTTCTTCGAATTATTCGCAAACGCCAACTTCGAGCTCATGCATAGGACTCAATAAATTTAAAAAAAAATGGAAGCTGTGATACGATTTCCATGAGAATGTTGAGGATTTTCTAGAAAGATTGTCCTAATAACGCAAGCCGTCAAATCACTCATTAATAAGTACATGCCGTCGTTGTAAGAAATATTTCGCAGCTCTTCGAAATTTTTTTTCTTCGAAGTTTTGCCGGAGTTTTTTTAGGAAACGATGCAAAGTCCTTCGGGGGAAGCAAAAACGTTATTCTTCCGTACAAATGCTGTATTTTTTTTTGCCAAAAAGCAATATAAATGTTAAATTGTTTCTGCTTTCATTATTTTATATGTTCGAGAAAATCAATGGAAAAATTCAGAAATTGCCTTTTCCGAAGTGGTAGCTAAAATTTATTGCAAGAATTGATGAGTCATAAAATTCAAAATAAAATTTTACTTGAAAACTCCCTGGAGAGGCGTGGTCAAGTAAAAGGCGAAGAAGCACGAAACACTGCGATTTCTGGATATAACAACGATACGCAATAGTTATGTTTCACTTTTGGGACACGGACGCAATACAACTGTGTATTTCTCTCGGTACTGAATTTTCCTGTATCTTCCACATAAAGTCCTTCTTTCAGTGCATGGAAAGGGAAAAAAATGAATGGAGAGTGAAATTGGTGTGCATGCACCGAATGTATGTTCACGCGTAGTCCATCACGACAGAAGCGCGTTATCCGTAAATCACCTGGTCTGGGCCATTCGAGTACTATTCCGCTGACGTTCGCACGGCAGCCTTCCATCAAAAAAAAAAGAAAAAAAGAAGCAGGAACATGTAAGAAAACGAGGTGGGGGAGAAAACGTGGTCGCTGTCGACATGGACTAGAACAGGGGAAAAAAATATAAAAGGCTTGGTGCCAGGAGAGATACAGGGAAGCAATTCCACATACATCCTTCCACCCTGCGCACCCCCGGCCCACCATACATAATGGATTACACACCGACCTCATCAAGCCACTCAGCGTGGCCTCCTCGCATAAACCTCCACGTCCGGGGTTTTCAAAAGAACCCGTGGGGAAAAACGGGGAAGAGGGGATTAGGAATGAAACTTGCTGGTCGTTCCGGGATTTACTTCCGGTTCATGATGCACTTTGTGTACGTTCCTTGTAACCTGCGAGACTCCTTATTTTCCTCTTCATGTTTTATTCCCGGTGTGGCACTTTCTCGGGGAACGTATTTCGCAACCGTTTTCGTAGCGACGACTTTGAAAGGGCATGACCCTGCTAATCTAATGAAAGTGGCACATCGGTTATGAGCACCTTGTATATTTTTGTTTGCTCCTCAGTAAGGGAAACAATTTTTCTTGAAGATATCAGAAACAATTTCATATTGACTTCATCACTCGCGCCTCAATTGCAAAATTTATGTCTCAGAATAATTTTAATGCTCCAATTTTAGTACCCTGAAGCTATAAATTTTGGCGTGCAGGTCATAAGCAATCATGTACAGTATTGTACTTCATAAGCACAGTCGAGACCCATTTTGAATGTAAGACGCAATCAAATGTAAGGTACACCCTGGATTTTAAATTAAAATTTTGGTTTGGAAAATTGGACACACAGTATTTTCGAATAAATGCATTAGTGACGGAGGTCGAGACTCGAGACAAATTACACGCACTACATTTATCTGGGGATGTAAATGTCTTCCACATTATCTGCATTAATATCGCGCTCAAGTTTACATTTATTCTTTCATAACTCCGAAAGGATTAATTATTTACCCAAGCACCTCTATACTGCAACAGAGAGCTCAAGTCTAAAACAACGGGATCACGTTGAAAGGATTTCCTTCGCGGGAATTAATTCAGTGGAGCGCTTAGTTTGGTAACGCGTGGCTTCATCAGCATTGATGAACTGATGGAGTTTTGTTTCAATTGGGTTTTAGGAGATAACAGCATGGAAGGCCAAGGTACCTCCGGAAACAGGACGTGAGAGGGTCCAAGGGCAGAGTACGAGGTCTACACTTCCGCAGGTAAGGTTTTTCTCAGTTTTCAAAATTAAAAATAACCGTAGCATACCCCGCTGGAATTTAAAAAATGAGATTTTAGGGAGGCATAATGTAGAGAAATTGGTCGCATGGAAGTTGGGACAAATCCTGGCATCATCCATCCAACCATAATTAATGAGTGCGCGCAGAAGGAAATTGTTTATTTCTTTATTTTTAACTCGGAATCATCGTCTTTGGGGTAGGAAACGGGAATAAATAGTGTTCTCAGGACTATGAGAATTGTCTGTCGAACTAATAAGCGTGACGTTTAAATTTTAACTTTTTCAGAAAAAATGATATATTGGTGTCTTTATAATGCATGCTTGCCCAACAGCGAATAAATCACATTTGAATTGACTCCAGATGGACCAAGGTGAGTCCATTTATTTTCAGAAGAGCAAAAGTTTGTTCATAAATACGGTATAAACGCAAAAATTTTCTGAATTTTGGAAAAATCTTTATTTTTTACGCTTGATTCAACACAAATTTTCTAAGTTCATGACTCCTAGAAATATTCAAGTTTGAATCGCCAAATGACGTGAACCATCTGTTTTGCTAGCAGTAAAAAACAACAACGATGAGCAAAGACCTTTTTTTGAATGGAAGATTTTTAAAAGGATTCCTCCTTTTTCGTGCTTATTTTTGGAGCTATAATTTAATCTTATCAAACTTTTTGCTTCAGCAGATATCATGCATTTCTTACTTCATACCAACTCCCATTCGTTGCTGAATTTAAGAAAATGGTATGGCTTGAAATTATCTTGCATCACAGAAAACTTTCAAATACTGGCGGCCTTTCTTCATGGTTTTCAAGTTTTTTGAAAAATCTGGGAAAATTTCATGTTTTAAGATCCAATGATGAACCTCTTGTCTCCCGGTTTTAATCTTATCCTTTCGGAATTGAAAAATAGCTTGCTTGCGATTCACGTTCTTCGCGTCTAAAAAACAGGACAAAACCTTTCATATTCGAACTTCCTACTGCAAAAAAAAGGTACTGTACAGTACTTCGTTCCTCGGAACCTTTTTTTAAATTCTGAAAAATGATGGTAGAAGTTCGCATTGCGGCATTTTTCGGGGTGGGAAAAAGCTATAGTACGTAAGTCACGAAAAATAGACGCACAGAAAACGAAATCTGAAATACTTCCGTCCCACGTTCACCTATGCCACGTGAATTATGGAAAGATACCTTCGGAATGTGCATGGACGGAAATTGACATTTATTTGGCAGCCTGTCCGCCATGTGCTTCGAGCCGAGCTTTGAAAACGAGGCTGATTTCATCCCATCAGCGGCCAAAGAAAAAAAAAATCAAACCTAATCGGAGGACACACTGGGGTGACCTGTTCAATGACCTGCTTCCTTCATTGATTTCGAGACCGGGAACTGGAATTGCCAAGTCCCTGTTGCCCTTCTCCCCTGCAACTCAGTATTCCCCTCTACTATATATGCTAACAAAGATTTATTCCCGGCTAACTTTTTCTTGGAAGGACAGGAAGATCCTTTAAGAATTATCTCGTCTGTTTGCCTCAAAATTTCCGGATTTATAAAAAACTTTTTTGAGCGACGGGAACGTTTCCTTGTCAAAACTTCCTCCAGTAATCTGCGAGGAATTATTGTACTCATAGCTTAACAGTTTAGTACGCAATGGCATGCAGTGTGGTATGTAAAAAAAAATATTTCTGCAGAATTATGGAATTCTAGAACGTCGTTCAACCGTCGGTCTGATAAAAGAGAAAGCATGCTGAATGTCCCCAATAGAATCATCAATGTTTGTCACACCGTTTATTATATATACTGTACTAGCAGATTGAGTCAGTGAACAGTGGATGGAACCCAAACGTTTTTTTTTAATGCCGTAGTGGCCTATTTAAAGATTTAGTTGCTGGAATTGCCTTAATAATTGGCAAAAAACGGCGAAGCAAATTAAAGGCAAGGATTTCTACATTTCTTAAAATTGGTTGCACAATGATTGACGGAATACGATCGACAGGCCATTCAATCATCATTTCATGATTCCTTAAAAGAATTGGCAAAGTTTTTATAAATTCTTGATTTTTTCAAGATGGGCTACGGTAAAATCAGTAGTCGATTATGTCATCGATTGAATATTTTAGAGGTTTTAGCAGAACAAATTCCAGATTCGAATTTGGATCACTGATAATTTTTCTGCAGTTTGATATTATTGTAAAATGCACGGGAGAAATTTTGCTACTAAGGCAGGAAACGCGGAAGAAGGCAATTCGTGGAAAAAAATAAATTTACCTTGTTTCTAAAAAATCTGAGGCCGGTTTAAAAATTCCCTTATTTTTGAAATTCGTAGAGCCGCTTCAGACGTGCAATCGCATACACATCTGAAGCGTCATTTTCTCCGCACTAAAAATTCGTACAAGAAAAAACCCTGTCCCCGGGATAATAAAGATACACATTCAACCCCCCGTGGTGCATGTGCTGAATTCAGAACACCAGCGACACACGGGCCGTTATTACCTTCATGGGACCCCACACCCCCTCCTCGGTTGAGCAGCAAGCAGAATGTTCTAGTCGCTCCCTCTTCGTCACCCCACGAAATTTGCATCACAAAAACGCCCGAATGTCACCCAATCCCCGAGGCTTTGAGCTCCTTTTCAGACGAAGTTTCTGTTTGCCTAGCGGGTGTTTCGTGGATCGGATAACCTACTGCTACACGCACGCTTACGAACCCAGCGATATAACTTGGACCCAGACCCCGAGACCTGAATTCTGCACAAAAACGCCGCTTCGGGGCGCAAATCCTTTTTAGCCTCTTTTCTTGCGTGATTTCCGAACAGTATACAATAATTTACGACCTTACGAAATGTCAGCAGATCGTCTTGCTAGAGAATTACGCCACTGGCGAAGTATGAAACACAATTTTTTAAACGCTCCTCATAAATTTTAGCTCCACTTGAACTCCTTTAACTTCCTTCAAAGGCTTGAATCGAAAAAAAAGCAGAGAAGAAAGCGGAAGGAAAACACCCGTTACATGGATGGGAAAAGGGATTCTTAAACCCCGGAACACGAAATTTCAGTTAAAAATGCATTCAAGTGATTTCTCCTTTATAATAAAAATCAGCGCTTTTAAAATGACGAACTTTTTCGCAGAATTTATGCCGTTAAGTGGAGGTATGCCGTTAACTGTAATAAGGTAGTTCGAAAATTTTCGTCCATTTGTCTGTCCAGAAGTCCAGAGTGTCCACCAATTTTTTTTTCGAAACTGATACCGGGGCTGCAAGATATACAGTAAATCAAATTTTCACACCGCCATTGAGCTGGCGATATTCTGATTTTTTTTCCGGATCCTATCATTTGTCCACACTACTTGATGAAGGTGCAGAAATACAGAGAAAAACTTTATCTGCGATATTTTTTTCGTTGGAGAGTTGGACATATTCTCCAGTTCACGTTAGGCCATTACAAGAACTAATTACCTGTTTGATTTATACCGCTACTTAACTGAAGCCATCAAAAATTCTTTCGGTTTTTCAGGTTCATTCTCTTCGGATCCACTGGTCTTCCGTAAAAGTTGAAAAGAACAACCGCCAAGATGCCTATGATTCCGATCATCAACAAAAGTGTTGACCTGGCGGAGTTGTCCCACTCCATCACGTCCCGATACGACGCCCTTTACGAGTATCTGCAAGATGAAAAATACCAACGCAAACTCGTGCTCGTCATCGTCGCCATCGCTTTACTCCTGGACAACATGCTCTACATGGTCATAGTGCCGATCATTCCGCCATACCTGGAAAAACTAGAAAGAGCCGAGCAGGACGCAGCGAGGAAACACATCATCACTAACGGAACAACTACCCCCAGGCCGGATGACGAAGACATGACCTACGAAGGCGAGGGGTCAGCAGTGGGGGTCTTGTTCGCATCCAAAGCCGCTATACAACTGCTGGTGGGTCCGTTCTCCGGGGCCATCATCGACAGGGTCGGTTATGACAAACCCATGATGGTCGGGCTCACCATCATGTTCTTCTCCACTGCGTTGTTTGCTTGTGGGGATTCCTACGGGATGCTGTTCTTCGCGAGAAGCCTTCAGGGCGTGGGTTCCGCTTTTGCCGACACCGCTGGACTCGCCATGATTGCTGACAGGTGCTCATTTTCATTACTAACTGAAGCCCCAAGAGCTAAGTTATGTTTTCGAGAGGGAAATTATTGCGTAAAGATTTTTGCGCTAATCGCTTCGTGCATCTATTTTCGCAACAACAGCAAATTGCGTCGCAATTTTCTGGCGGGTTATTACTGAGGAGAAAAACTACGCGCAAGACTTTTGCAACTTGCGCATAGAGAAAAATTTATAAACAACTTTCCCATCAAACTGAGACCCAAGCATAATTTTTCTTAAAGAAACGATAACAAAGTGCACACTAATCACATACATATAATAAAAAACGAACAGTGAATTACAAAAGCTGTACTTTTTTCATAATTTTCCGTCAAGCCAAAAAAAAATTACATTCGAAGTTCTCAAGCGAATGTGGACTGACGGAATCCTCTGGAGGAGTACTTGTTGGGCATCATAAGATTTTAATTTTATAAATAAGAAATTGGGAGCCCAGAGGAACTTCGTGACGGCTTTTTCCTTGGAAAAATATTTTTACAATTTATTGTTTTCTATGGTCATGCTGTACGTGCTGATAATGCATAATCAGTTCATCTACAGCAATAATTTTGATGTTCAGAATTCCCTCTGATGAGTATCACGTGAGACGTCTATTGCATAAATTTCAATGAATTGAAGGCTTTAATAATTCAGGGTCACATCAACTGCATTTTGACTTCCCATTTTACAATTTATATTTTTTAAATAGGTTATAGTACAATACCTGTGCTGCCATCAAGAACAGTAAAAAAAATTCTTCGTGCATACTACAGTTTCAAATTTGGCGCCATAGGGATATTCCACGCTTAATGTTAACGAATATTTAAAATATTTCGTTGATAGGTTCACTGAGGAAAATGAGCGACAGAAAGCCCTGGGAATAGCGCTGGCCTTCATCTCGTTCGGCTGCTTGGTGGCGCCGCCATTCGGCGGCTCCTTATACGGCTGGTTTGGCAAGGAATTGCCATTCTTAATCCTCGCATTCGTCTGCCTCATCGACGGCCTGCTCCTCGTCTTCGTCATGCGACCAGTGAAGGCAAAGCTGAAAGAAGCCGGCTACGAACGACCACCAGGGACACCAATCTGGCGCCTGTTCATGGACCCGCAGATCCTGGTCTGCGCCGGCGCCCTCACAATGGCCAACGTCAGCCTGGCCTTTCTAGAACCCACTATCAGCATGTGGATGGAAAAAGAAATGGGCGCCTCGAGTTGGGAAGTTGGCATGATTTGGCTCCCGGCTTTCATACCACATGTCCTAGGCGTGATACTGACTGTCAAACTAGCGAACAAGTATCCGCATCGACAGTACATTTATGCTCTCATCGGACTGGTCATGGAAGGCGCGTCGTGTCTGTTCATTCCACTTATAGACACTTACTACGTGCTTATACTACCATTATGTTCCATCTGCTTCGGAGTGGCGTTGATAGACACTGCTTTGCTGCCGACTTTGGGGTTCTTAGTAGATCTGCGCTATGTTTCGGTCTACGGGAGTATTTACGCCATAGCAGACATTTCTTACTCTGTGGCCTACGCTTTCGGGCCGGTGATCGCCGGCAGTGTCGTGGAGTCCATCGGGTTCACAGCCCTTAATCTCATGATCGCATTCAGCAATTTCCTGTATGCTCCAGCTTTACTGAAACTGCGCCATATCTATGATTATAAGCCGTTTGAAGAAGGCAACGTGCTTATGTCTAATGACCCGAACAACCCGCAGTACCAGTCGATGGCAGAGGGCCCTAAGATGCAGTTTTCGCAGCTGGAGCAGGGAGACAATGCTAGCAGTGGTGGAGGCATGGTGGAGCCTCCTCGTCCGCCTCCACCCGTGCCGCCGGGCCCGAGTAACCTGAACCGAACCCATTTCGGGAACGTGAACGGACACGTGCGATTCGATGAGCGCGGACAGATGGAACAGCAACCCGCGGCGCCGCAACCCGCCGGGCCGCCGTACGACAATGCCCCGGTGCGGGGAGAGAACCCGTACAATCCGTTCCGTCAAGGCGGCTTCGGTACGTGATTCTTTCTTTGGGTTGCGAGATCCTACTGTATTTACTCAAGTACAAGACGCATTTAAAATACCAAGTATTTTTAAAGTCAGCAGACTCGTGCTTCTTTCGAGGGTGTCTCATATCCACAGGCAAAGTGCAGGATTGAATCTAATCAACAAAAACTCTGTAAAATATTTAAAGATATCTAAACAAATCACTTTTTGGTTCAAGACAAAGGCAATAGCTTAAACCAAGATCTTCATAAACTTTTTAAGTGTTCTGGGAGATTAATTGGAAGAAGAAGCATGGATTCAATAAACATATTCCATTGATTCTGAAAAATGCCTTTAATGGATGAGCGTATTGAATTATGCAGGCCACCTTTGCTGCGTTGAAAAAAAATTTACGTTATATAATCGATGGTACCTTATTGTAAATCGGGTTACTTCTGCCCCTTTTTCTCATCACGATTGACAATCTCTGAGGATGCATGTCATAGATTCCCAGGCTCAATTCTCGTTTAAGAAGATTTGAACAAATTTGTATGAATTTAAATTTTTAACTATTTCCGCTTGCATATTTTCACAAAAATTTTCACTGAAGAATGACGGGGCTTACTTAAAGAAAAAACATAATGCCAACTTATATATACTATTTGTTAAACTTTTCTTTACTGGAGTTACATGTCATTAAATTAATCACCATAACCACTTTAAAGTTTGAACGACGATCTGAACTGTGAGAATATGAAGACAAAAGCAAATTTTACAAAGCATCCGCAAACGTTTTTCCAAGATTACGAATTTTTAGAGTATACAGTCATGATGGTTATACTCAAGGCTCCAATAATGCTCACTGTATTGCAATATTCTCGCATAAAGAACCACTATATCCATCTTGAAATTTTAAGAATGCCCGTCTTTTATGCTTCACCCTCAGAAGACAGTTTTCAATTTGCGAGTAATATATATATTTTTATTTCGAGGGCATGCATAAGTATTGATGGCGTCTTATACATTTGGGTAAACACGGTATTTCGGGAAAATGCAATGATGGAACGGCACTTTGTTTACCTTACGCCCTTTTTATTTTATTGATTTATTTTGTTCTCCTTGAGAGAGGATCTGTCGGAACTTGATTTCCTTCGGGACCAGTTGCTGCTTCCACGTGTAGTAGTGCAGTTCCATCAGGGCGTTTTCCCCCATACTGATGAAATTTTCCGTCTGCGGATTTCCATCTTTGGGCTATAGAGACACGAGCAGCTCACCTGCACGCGAAGTCATTCGCACGAGCGTGCTTTTGCACGCGTGCATGGAAGAAAAAAGTCGCTTCACTTAATGCACTTCCCGAAAAGCGTTTCCTTCCGAAAATCTCATATTACTCGGCTCACGAAATGAAAACGTATTCCCTTCAATCTTTCATATTCGCATTAATGGAGCCGGGTCTATTTTTTGCTGATATTCGGGGGCAAAGCGAAAGATCCTTAAATTTAGATTCCTTGTGAATGCTGTTCAAATGCCCGACAAGCAAGCGTATTTCCAAGCAAGGAATCTCAAAATGTTTTAATTTGCGCAAGAATGTTTACTACCTACGACTCATGGAAATTCTACATAGAATCTTCGCGGTTTTGGTTCGTGAGAACGACACAAACAGCAGCCTTCACAAGAAATGTTCCCCTTTGGAAACTGGTCAGCTTGTCATACTGATACTTAAAAATTTGTACTTCCCTTGGACTGAGTTTTAGATAAACATTTCGTAGTTGAATGAAGACGTAACTCTGATACAGACTTTCGATATTGAAAAGTCAGCGCAATGATGTCAAATAAATCCATGTAACGGGCTACAAGAAACATTAGAAGTTCTCCACGTGATAATATAGGTTTTTTAACGGAAATACTGGAAATCTCTGGGAATCAGAAGTCATGCCTGGATATGATACTGTCCTTCGTATTCTCGAACAAAATCTAGTTGATGTTGGGGTAATGATTCTAATGAGTTCTGCGGAAGTTTCGCTCACACCACACGAAAACTTTTATGGGGTTATTTTTTCCATCAACATAAAAAATATTTGGATTTCAATAAGTGTGATGAAATAAAAGGAGAACGTTCAAGACTCGTTCATGCATATTATTGAGGTCCTTCCGACTGTAATTGACGATAACTGGAGGGTCGTAATTTATTGTAGGGGGTTTCTATTTTTTTTTCAGATTGTGTCAGTTTCAATACAGTGCAGTGTTTGAGCCCCATCTTTTGAACGTCAGCAGCGGAAGTTTTTTCCCATTCAAAGTAAATGTTTCAGTACGTACTCATGTAACATTTTTTTCTTTTTTTAAAATACACTGTACAATCAAAATTCGGCTCTTTGGGTTCCTTAGCATTTTCCAAGGCCAAATTTTCTAACTGCTAGTTTCGTCGTCCTCTATATCCCCCGGGTCTCTTCGTGTGACATTTTAATCCTCTTCCAACCACTTCTATAAATAATAATCCTTTCTTGGAAGATCTATCTGTAACCTAGGAAGATCGGACATACCCCCTGACACGTGTCAGCGTACCATTAGTGGAGCGTGTACCACCAATCGAAAAAGCTCGAAATATACCGGAATAAATTACAGTAGTTGTGATGTTATTTTCTCGTGATCTTGTCAACAGGAGGCGCCCAGTAATAAAAACACAAAGAAATACGTACCTCTGAGAGACTTACCGCCTCGTTGAATGGACTGCGATCCTCTGCCACCGACGAAGACATGGATTGATTGCGTTCTTTTGCAAGAACAGAAAAGCTGCATCGTGCCGAAAGTTTATTTCGGTTTACCATTCAACACGCGGCCATTGTTTTTTTTTCTATCTCGATTTTCGCTTGAGTGTCTCGCAGGTAAGAGTTAGCTGTTTTGCTCGTGCAATATGCGTCAGGCCTTTGGCCCGAGTATGAGATCCACTCGTTTCGTTAGTGTTCATCAAAAGGGCTCAGCTGGTTACAGTGCGAGGGACATCCGAAAAAATATAATTCTAAGGTATATGCTTCGTTTCAGAACATGTTATTCCTCATATATATAATTCCTTCGAGGATGTACTGTAATTGTAAAAGACTGAATCAAGCTTTCCGTGCTGTTGAAGGCGTTCCAAAGACGCGCGTCTCAGAATGGCGTGCAGAAAACTGAACGCGCTTCAGAGACAACAGATTCTTCAGTGGTAATTTAGTTCGCTTTCTCTGAATGAGACATCTTTTGAATGAAGTGACCAAGTTCTCAGATATGGATTAAATGTTACCGCAGCATATTTTGTGATTTAATGTTTTCACGTGCGCCGCTTCAGTTATTATATCGAGGTGCTTGTTTTTAGAAGAAGCGCTTCATTGGATTAGCGATTTGGGGGATCTCAAATATGTATGTTTACTGAACATTTTTTTCGGATTTCCCTCGTGTGACTTAGCCTGCTGCCCGAATGATGCCCCGGAAATGGGGATTATTTTGATCTCCTTGAGTAAACTGGCGGAAAGCCGGAGCTGTTCGTGTCATATCCCCACAGCCTATTTAAGGCGCTGTGGCTCGAAGGCAAACAAAACGAAACGCTCCAACTTCTCACTGCTGTTTCGTTCCGGCGTGCAATCGCGAACTGGAGTGCTGTTACTTGAGAATGTGATACATTTGATCGCGTCGACGAGGTTCGTGAATAGTTGGCCCTGTGCGAGAGATTTGTTTGCGCTGCACAAATGCCTGGAAACTGCAGCTTTTCAGTCGTTTTTTTGTTTATCTATTTTAGTTGCATCAATCTCTGTAAAACCAACGATTTGAATCTCGCTAAGAGTTATGCGGAACAACCCGAGAAAAGGATATTACCATGGTTTATTAAGGAAACGAGTTACTCTTATTCGGTTTTGTTTTTGAAAGTTTTAGATATGTTTGTTGGAATATGTCCACAGCTCAGTAATTGCCAAAAGCTGCGGAAGGTTTCGTAGAACCACTGGGTTGCATTCAGCGATAATTGGCATGGAACGAATCGCTGCTGTTCCTTAACGCACAACCTTTTGATGGGGTTCTATACTGGTGTGACTTCGTTTTGTCATATGAGCAAGTGCTTTGTTCGTGGATTGAAAGGGAGCAATCCTGAATGTTTGCTGGGCGTGGCTGCTTCTAGTTAGGGTTCGGATTCCTAACGAGGTTATCACCTCGAGTCTTCCAGTCTTATTCCATAGATGAACTTCGCGGCTATTTCAGAAGAAGAATCACATGGCGTATCAAGTTTAATAGAAGACTATAAACTTCATACAGAGAATTAACATCTTGTCGAGTTCGGAATTTTGCAACCCGGTCGCCACTGGGCTCGAAGAAATCTATTTTCGTTGTTGAGCACAAATTTACTGGGAAGTTCGCTTTTTTTAAATCAGTTTAATCGGTGTGAATGAAAAACTGAATAGTTTTTTCAGAATTCAGTTTACTGCACGTTTGCATGCAGCACATTTTTTTCGGGGCTGAAGCTCGGAATTTCAAGAATACGGACATATCATTAAAAAAAACTCGTCAGCATTTGCCCAGAACAGGGGTTCCCGCATCTGAAGGTCGAAACGTATTCTCTCCCCATTTTTATATACTTGCTCAAATTTCATGAGTAATGTATAAGAATTCAGATTCAATTTCCCTTTCAAATTATACCAGTGGTTTCCTGTGACGTCTTCGACTTCAGATGAATCGATTTTTCTTCAAGATGCCTTAATTTTCGAAAATTTAACTTTAAAAACTTCCCTTGGGATTTTTGGTTGCGTTGTTAACCCTTATTGTTTGATCCAGGGTTGCATCATATTGTTTTCCCCTTTTTTGCTGCTTTGGTCTCCTACTTTTCTTGCTAATTGCTATTTTATTCCGAACCACGAAACTGTATCGCAATTTATGCAAGGAACACACAGCTTCCGGAATTTTTTGAAACCTTCAGGTGCGACCCATTAAGAAAAAGTATATCAATATGATTTTGAAACGCCCAAGATATTTTTGAGAGCGTGGGGGGTTTGATAGTGTGACTGAGTTTGTACTGAGCGTATGGTATCAGGCGAAACGTCGCAGGTTTCCGCAAGGAAACCCACAAGAAAAATTCGAGCGCAAATCGTAACAAAGTTAAAAGCGCCCATCGTCCGGAACCGAGTACGGACAAGGATCTCACTCTCGTCTTTCAAATTCTCATGCGTTCCGCAGTTTGAGGAAATTTGTCCCGGGGGGATCCAACGTGGGATCCCCGGCTGAGAGGACCGCGTTGGAAGAAAAAAAACCCCCGACATGAGGATACCGTGGATTTTTTTATTGATGCACCGGTATCTATTTTTTAATGATCCTTCAAGCTTTAGTTTCTTGAGGCAGCGGATGGAGGAGGAAATTATCCCGATGGCGACCAGGTTGCAATGATCAGACAGGCAGAAAGTGGAGGCATCGTGCGCTTATTCTCCAAGCGAAAATATACACAGTCCGAATGTGTGTTTCGAGTCTTTTTGCAAGGAGATTTACTAGAAGCGCGGGTTGAATTAAAACCTTGCGCCAGGGGTTTCAAATGAATGCGTTTTCAGTCTCTGAAGCGGAACTTGCTGCACTGACGCGTCAGCCCTGACTTATTTAAATTCTGAAAAAGAAATTCAAACCAGTTCGATATAGTTTTCATTGCATGTCAGTTGCTTTGAAAAAATTATTATCAACTGTGTTTCGTGTGCTGTTGGGCTGACTCAGAAGTGCAGCCGTTGATTCAAGTGACTCATGGCATAAATATTTAGTGGCTTGATCCACACGCGCGGTTTCCTCGACACTTGTTGGCGACATTCACCAGGAAGCAAATGGAGCATCGTTCTTGATACAGCGGCTTATTGGCAGTTAGATTTATTTGGCGAGAGTACGTGAAGTTTGAGGGAGACAATGGGGCCGTTTTGCTTTCCGCGCTTCGTAAACTGATTTCTTGGTTATTTGTCTTTCGGTGGCATTTTCATTGATTGTAGTGACAGAAGTAAGTTTTTTTTTCTAGTCACTGATTTCTGTAAAGCGGAACGTACCTTTGCGAGAGGAGGTTTTCCTTTTTTGTTTGCTTATTGCGTCTGTACCTGCCCCATGTGTCGTCCCTGTGATGTGTTTGGAAGAAGGGAAACTTTTATAGATGTACTGTTGTTTTGATGTCGGACAGTCATCGGGAATGGCGAAATATATATTAAAAAGACTGAAATCGTATACGAGAAAGCTTTTTCTTGACTTGTTGTTTTGACAACCTTGTCGCAATCTTTGACAGGGTTTTTTTTCTGCGCACAGGAAGCCTTTTCTTCTTCGGTTCATTTCCGTTTTTCCTTTCCGGTGAGCATGAGGACGACGCGGTTTCGGACACGACGGATTTCCGGTTTCTGGTGACGGAGACAGTTAACAAGGCACGTTTCCTCATGTCGATTTTCGTTTACAGATGCAGTCGATGATTTATTTTGTAGTAATCCACATCTTTCAAATTGAAATGTAGAGGCGAAAAAGTATCTGTGTAGCTCATTATGGATGGCAAAGGAGGATTGAAGCGGAGAAAAATGATGGCGAGAAAAAGGCAATGGATTGGATTGCTGCTTCGCAGCAATGCCAAAAGGCGTTTTCAGAGTGAGATACTTGTAAAATTTAGCACGTGTGCTGCAGCATATCTCTTACTTACTAACATGATACATAAAAATATTAATTCGAGAATTGGATCTTCCGAGAGTTTGCAAGGAGGGTCTTCTTCTGCGGCATTTAGAGTTGCCCCGGGTCTCTCCAAATAAAAGAAGCATGATTCAGAAATGAGCACGAACCACAAATTATCCAGGAATCGTTTTTATGCGGGATCCTCATGGATATCCAGTATTTTTCAGAACGAATGTCTTTCTGAGGGGAAATTTCGCCCAAGGGATATGTTCCCGTCACAACTGGGTTTGCCAGCACCATGCAATCTCGCACGATACTTCTTCACGATAATATCAAGGGACTGGTTTGAAAATTGCGTGGCACTGGGCCTGGGTTCTTTTTGCTTCATGCTGTGTCGTGTGATTTTGGCGGAATTTTTGGCATGAAAAATAACTTACAGTTTACCCGTCAATCTCAAAGCAGATTGCCGGACGGAGAATTCGGACACTGCAGCGACTTTCTCTCGATCCGCAATGGATGATTTGGTGAGCCTTCTTTTTGACATTAAACATTTATTTTCCGATTCTTGAATCTTCTGAAAAACAGATTCGTCTTTGGTCAACATATTTTTCTGCATGATACATGAAACTCAAGCCAATTTTCTACAGCACTCACGAACACGCAGTTGATTCCAATCGTTTTCCGTGATTTGAATAACAGGAAGAAAAACAGCGACGATGCAAAACATTGAAAATACGCTTTTTCATATATCCTCTAGAAGCAACTTGATGATAAAATCCCCAGAAGAATCTACGCGTATAGTAAACACGTCGACGACACATTAAGTAAACCGTCACGCGGCACACAGTCGCTAAAAAGTTTTTTCCAGAATTAAATGCTTGATCAACAACTTTGTTGACCTTTCAATAATGATGTTATAAAATTCAATGCATTTCCGATAAAGTGAAGAGCTGATGACGACATGTTCTGAAATAATTCTTTTGCAGCCGCGTATTCGTAGCTCAGTTTATTTTATCCACTCACGAAATAATGTCATAATCCACGCTTACATTCCTTTAATTTTATTTCAAAGCCTATCCTGCTGAGTACAGTAGTTAAAAAATAATTGTATGCCTTGGTGGATGACATATGCTGACAGCTACATTTAAAGCGAAGCATATTCAAGAGAGATTAATTTTAATAGTAAAAAACGGACGCTGAGGCACTACTTGACACCTCCTTTATCACATTCTCTCAAATATAAAAATATACAAAAACAATTGCTTCAATCAAAGCAGGATGCGTGATAGGTATAATTACATATTTACTGTTGAAATTAAGTATATAACTCATTTTGACACATTTTTGCCATTTTCAAGTGCGTCTTTACGTCAATGTCATCTGATAGTAAAGTAAGTGAAACATGCCAACCAATAATAATTTGTAACGAAGATACAATAGTGCACAAGCCAGTTATGCGCCTGCTGTAAGCATTTCACTAGAATAAAAATGAATCACGATAAAAAGTCTGAATGCGTAGAAAATCTTCGGCTAAAGAATGGCCTCAATCTCCCACGTCTACTTCAATGCCTTAGGCAGAGCTTCAGTCCGTTGTTGTGTGTCAGATTTTCGTGAATATTTTAGAAGCTCTTGTCACGCAGCGTTTCGTTTCCTCGCAAGCCGACATACTGACGTTGATTGGAATAAAGAAGGAAGCATTGCAAAACTCTAGCCCAGTGAAGAATTACCGGCATTAAGCGTGATAAAAGGCCGTCTTAATCGAGAGAGAAACTACCAGGCACTTTTTCTCCGACACCCAGCCAAAGCTTTCGCAGGCTCTAGCGAATCCCTCAGGTATTCCGCAGCGCCGGGACGCAACCCGGCACGAGTACGAACCCCCTGCAATAGCCTCCATGCATCACGGACCCGAAACCCCGGCGAAACTTAATTCCCCTGGAGGGACACAAGGCGAGATTGTCCCCAGCGCGTTGCTTCCCGTCACGTCTCTGGAAAACGTCGGATTCCCTCGTTCCAGAAATTATGTGACTCCCACGTTTGCCCCAGAATTTCCTTTTCCTCCTATTCATCTCTGCAGCACAGTGATGAACATACTCGAAAAGCTCTTCTGCACATTCACGAGGATGACGATAGATGGTTATAACGAAAGTTAGTTGAGGCACGCAGTCGTTACATCTGAGTAAAAGATACGATCCGTTTTTAGCTCATATTCTATGTGAAGCATTCAACTGGTACTTTATATAGATACCTGACAGCTCTGTAATAGTTTTTATTCGCTCTACAGTCACTCCAACAAATTAAGATCTTGAGTAGATCAAGAACAGAAAAAAATTAAAATCAATGGATACTTGATGAAGCGTGTTCAAGTCCCAAAACGTACAAAAATAAGCAAATATCCATAAGGTGATTCGCTCCATGACGGGCAAAATTTGGCACCATTTGAAAAACGGTCGCACTTCATTAATGAATCACGAATACCCTGCAAAACTCTGTGAATTGTTTTGTGGAAAATACATGTACTGTGTGTTTTCCTCAGAGCTAATTCGTACGCAAGTTGCATTAATGGAATTCCTCTAATCCAAGTTGAAAAATTCAGGGTTACAATATGCCTAAGTGATCCTGGCAGCCAGTCTGAGTATAAAATTGGAATGAACAAGTCGCTTCACCCAACCATGCACATTTGCGCAGTTGAGTTATCAATACTCTCTGAAGCAGACTAATTTTTTTTTAATTTCAAAAGGAGAGAAACGCTCACGGAATCTTAGAAACATTTCCCAATTCTCATCAAAATTTGCAGAATTCTCACGCGGCGATCAGTTGAGTCGAAACTTGTTTCACCTTTGAAAAATTTGGAAATTAAACTGAGAGAACGATTGAACAGATAACCAGCTGATAAAATTCCTGGCTGCTTGGTTCAAGTTGATTTTTGAAAATGCCCTCATTAGCAACGAGGGATCGTGATACCTTCATTTTAGAACAGTTGTTTACTCTGGAGACTAGATTTACGACATGTACCCGTATTCCCCTTGTCTGACGCGCGAAATTCTACCGAGAGAATTTCTATTGAAGTGGAAATGAGAGACTGGCCTCGGGGATTTCTCGTTTGCAAATTCAAAATCACGAAAGGTCAGACACGTGGCAGTAGTTTCAATTTATTTATTAATGTCGACGCGTGATCATGCACAGTGTGACCTTGCATTCAGCTCTTTTTGGTTCACTGGAGACTAACACTGCACATAAAACTGCTCGATTCAGCAAGAATTCATAATTTTTCTAATTTATGTAAATTACCGTACTGACTTGAGTACCACGTGCCCTCGAAAAAGATGTGCACTTCGATTTTTTGGCACAGAATTTTCCCAAAAACCTAGCCCCGTTTGTGACTTACGCTGTTGCTGGTTTTTAAATGTTTTTTTTTAGATAATGCTGGTTAACTTGATTCTCATGCGGATAATTGTGATAACTTGAATCATTAATAATTATCGAATACAATTTCCTGTTCTTGAAAAATTTTAAATGATTTCTTCTCAAATTTAGAGTTTAAAAAATTGCAAGCATTAATAATCTAACATCTTAGCGTCAAACGAGTGTTCTATTTCCCATTATTCACTGTAGAAAAGTATATTTTTCGGGGTAATTTTACTTTTGCAAATGTGTTGATGATTGTTGAGCCATGACGGCATAGTTTTTCGAGTTTCGATTTTTTTCAACAACAATCCATGAGGTTGAAATATGATACCCGACAGTACGAGCTAAAACATTTGGTTATTAGTTCTGATTTAGATTTCTTTGATTCATTTACAGATTTTAGACCTTTTATACCGGCAGTAACAAGATCGAATGCATATTTTTTCTATTTTACATTTTATTTTGGCTAACACAGTATCGGCTCAAAATTATCGAACTAAAAATAGTTGAATCCCAACTATTTTCATTTTGAAAGCACACGATTTTTCGCATTCGTAAAAGCAACAGACTCTTATTTATCTTGAGAGATTAAATGTGATATAAGTGCGTCTTACATTTGCAAGGTTCCTTCAATTCCGGGGCACAAGAAAAGAACACGCGGAAGTGTCTCATGAGTCATGACCGATTATATTAGATCATCTATTACATCCAGCATATGGGAGAAAGAAATTAGCTGACGAGCAAAACGCGTTCTTCGCGATGATCACGACTTAGTTGAAAGAAAAACGAGGCACAGGCCTTCCAGCTCCATCGCCCCCCATATACCCTCGACACAGGCCCCGTGGGAATTCCGCAACTGCGGTGCCCGTGAATACAACATCCCGCTCAACAGAAGAGCAAGGAAAAAAATTTTTTCCGCCGTCTCCAGTTCCCAAGGATTCAGGTCTTCCCAATACTTCCACACCCACGAACTTTTTTTCTCGCGTTTCCGCGAGCACTTTCAGCATGTCGAGAGCTATTGTCGGCTCCCGGCATGACCCATAAATGGATCGTGTGTCGGATTGCGGGGTCTCGGGTCGCAGCCGAATACTTCAGAGGTTCCTTCACGTTTCAGCTGTAGTTTTTCGGGAGGTGACGTTATTTTGATTTTTATTACGAAAGCTCAGCTCGAGTGTTGCGCTATATTACTGGGAATAAAGATGTAAGCGTGGGCTGCACGATCGAACGCTGTTGAAATTACTGTATTTGCGTAAACTCTGCTGAAGTTGGTAGCTTTTATTCAAGTAATATTAACGAGCTTGTTTGTATACAATTGAAAAAAAAAACATAAATCCTTTAAAGCGACAGGACGCTATGACTGTTGAATTTCCCACGCATTAAAATCTTCTGTTCCACTTTTCCTTGTAACCTGAAGAATTTTTCTTGGTAGCAGTGTCACACACTTAATGGCTAAGCTGATTTGTTTTTTACTTGTAGCTTTTTTCCATAAGTTTTGGTGGATTTTCACTATTAGCGATACATTGCCGATCTCTGAGTTCTGTACAGGATGTTTGCTGGAACACAGACGAGCTTTTCAAGCCTGTTTTACAAATAACGGCGTGTCAGCAGTCTCAGTACTATAAGTTTTACCCGATCTGCTTGATTATCTCAACAGCAAAGATCGAGTTCAATTTATTTGTTATGAAATCAATTTTGATTAAGTCTTACTTCACCGTGAATATCTCAATTTATTTCAATGAAAATGCACTGAGAATAACACATGCAATATTCAAAACTCTCAGCTTGTATTTCAATCATTTCATGGAATACCATTCCGGATACTGAAATGTTTCAGTACTGTCAGGCTGTCATGCGTGTTGCTTATCGTACATGTTCAGATATTCATGGGAAAAAAATTGATGTCCAGCAACACGACAAGCAGTCGATCCACAAGAAAATTATAGAGTAATACAACGTCAGGAAAAGAAAGAACACGTGAAGCTTTCGAATGGCAGTTCATTCGTCTCGCCCATCCAACAAGTACAAGTTGTGTCAACTTTTCACAATATATAAGTGGGTTTGAATTTCGAAAAAATGTCAAAATAACATATATTCCTAGAGTACAATGCATATGATGGACACATTAAATTGGGCATTTTTTGCACCATGGACTCACCTGCGTCTGTTAGCTTCTTTTTATGTTCCTCGGGTGCTGGCGGAAAATTGAACATTACTCATTCTTAGCTTTTTGAAGAGTCTAATTGAGCTATCAGTACACCTTGTGGAAAATGATCTTTCCACTGGGAAGGATGAATTACAGTGAACGAGAAACCCTGATAATTAAAAAATATCTTATGAATTCCGCAATAATTTCGTAAAACAATTTGCAAGAAACGCCAGGATTAATTCCGAAAAAAGCTTCAGCGGTTACTATATATGAGTGAACTTATATGGTAATTAGTCAGAATATCCCGCAAAAAAAGTTGTCTGAACCCTTTTTCCGCCTTTCCTGGGAAGCCTAATTGATTATTTGATGTAAAAGGTTTGTTCGCCGCTCGTCAACGTTCCCAGGGTAAAAAAAATATCCCCACATCTTCCACACATCAATTAAACACATTGCAGCTCATCAAAAAATAGTTAACAACATAATGACCCACGAAAAAAATCACACTGCATCAAACTCACATTTTTCAACTGATCAGATAATTTGGTAAAAAGCTTTGAGGACATATCATGTAACTCTGACAAATACATAAAAATCACCAGCATTCCTTCAAGGATAGCAAACATCACAGCACATCGTCACAATAACTGAATGCACAATTTAAAACACAGCAGGGTTTTCACCTGTTCCTGGATATTTTTAAGCTGACTGAATAATTTGGTAAAAATATTAGAGGAGAAATTATGTAACTTTAACAAATGCATGAAAATCTTCATCATTCCTTCAAGAATCACAGCACATGACAATAACTGAATGCACAAGTTAAAACAGAGAAGAATTTCCAACATGTTCTGGGATACTTTTCACCTGATTAAATAATTTGGTAAGAATCTTTGAAGAGAATTCGTGTAATTCCAACGTTTCATCCCGGTCCTTTTTGAGTTGGAGAATCTTTTTCCAGGCCCTTGAGCGACTGAGTCAGATATTTCCTGACGTCATATTTGCAGAAAATGCTGCCGAAACTGCCGTTGCCGGCCTTGGGCCAGACTCTGGACCGGTATTTGGCCGCAGTCCAAGCCCTGGTGTCACCGAGCCAGTTCCAACGCACCAAGAGACTAGTGGAACAGTTCAGTTCCGGTTCCGACCTCGGCCCGAGGATACAAAAGGAACTAACGAGGAAACGGGACAAGGAAGATAATTGGGTGAGGGAGCAGACCACGGACGCTCTTTCGATTATTGGCAAAACGGCAAAAAGAGGGGGGGGATTGGGGAACATCCCGAATGCTTCCCTGTGCGATAAATTCAATTTGAATCTCATCGTCGGGAAGCAATTGTGCCTGCATGCGAACTCATCTTATTTTCCCGGCTTTATCCTCGCTCTCGCAATCACCGTTCGAGTGCACCTGAGATACGTTTCCACTGAAAGTTCGAGGACGTCTGTCAATCCATTCCAGTTTTTTTCTTTCTGAGATAAAGTTATCCTGAATAAGTTATCCGTTGAAGTGATGGCTGCCGGTTTCTGTCGAACGACTGCGTCCGAAAACAAGGTCGTGCAATTTTGCATTACTCCGCCAAATTGTCCGCAGAACTCGAAACTCGTCGAAGTTCCTCAGAAATAACAACCATGTCTCAGATGATACAGATATTCAAGTATTTTAATAAATTTTACCAAGACGAATAACATTCCACGTAGCAAGTCTTCTTTGAAATGTTTATCCAGAATGAGCAGATGAACGAATCCGCGTGGGATAGGATTAATAATTTTATTTATAATTGCACCCGAAACTGGAATGTCTTTTGAATTTGTCTCATCTATGCGAGAGGAAATTCAAGTTTTTCAAGTGAGCTGTCTTTTACTGCTCCTATCTGTAAGGTTTCTTTTGTTTGGATTCAAGCAACACAATATAGTTCAATCGTCTCAAAGGTTCCTGAAAGCTTGTTTTTTTTGGATGTTCAGAATTACAGTAATTGAAATCTCTATTGTTTTCATTCTGCTAAAAGCGCGCGTTGAACGTTTATCCTAATCTCAGTCGAGTTCTTTTAAGCGTTGTTGACATTTCAAAGGCAAACACTTGGTTTTATCCTCTCAACGGCACACAATACTGAGGACACTAAAATGTCACTCAACAAAATCTTCTCAAATTCAATTTTTAGCAGAAAGAGAGCTTCGATCAATGATGAAGTAAATGAGATGTCCCGACTATGATCACCATCAAGCAGCCCACACATGTAAGGTTTTTTTTTTTCTTCTCCGAATTTTCGAAGATAACTGCCAGAACTCCAATACCTTCAGACAGCAGTGTCCTCCATATCAGAGACAGTTGTTGAGATCTTGAGTTTTGAATACATTTTAAAATAGTGCCTTTTTTCGAGAATGAAATTTGCAATTTAAGGACATCAAGGGTGGGATCCTCTTCAGCTAAGGTTTCACGAACCTACTGCGGTAGAGACGACACGCTTCCAGACCGCGCTCGTGAGCTTTACACAAGGCTCTAGGCTAAATGCAAATCGACCCAATTACGACGTTGGCTGGATCAACTCCTCCTATCATGCATTGCATATTAAGCGGGGATGGAGAAAAAAAAAGGAGGAGGAGAACTACAGAACTACACGAAAGAGGATCACGAGGATCCCAAAAGGGAATTGAATAGCTCGTGTAAAAGCTCTGCCGTGCGGAATAAAAAGCACCTCGTGACTCAATCCCCTGTTCGACAAATTTGCTTTGAAATTACGTCGACCGGCTTTCCGTTTCCACTGGCAAGCCGAGTTCAATTACTGTTCCAGCCCGGAAGCTTCTTGTTGTTGTTAGATTCACGGACACGTCTGACAAGTTCAGTTGTCCCATTGTTTACCTCAAACATGCGTCTTTTTTGTTTGCTGAAAAGTAATGGAAATTTCTGTAGTTTTCTTTGTGTGAAGAAAAAAAAACACTTTGAATTCCCGTAAATATTTCTTATCCTAATCTCTGTTGATTCTCGAGTATCTCGACGGCATGCCAGCAGAGGCAAACACTTGAATGCATTCTATCGCCGAGGCTTTGAAGATAAAGTGACTCATAGAATAATCTTCTAAACATTACCAATTCAAATAAGATTTGGACAATCGAGAATTCTTCTCGATTGCCGTAAATTACTAGAAACTTCCAGAAAATGAAAATCCGCTGAACTCACTTGGACAGAAATTTTCAGATTGATCATCTGTTCGAAATGTTTGGACTCAGCAGCAATAACCCCGATAAGACTTTCCTTTATCCCACTTGCAGTCCTTTCACATGTTTGACGAAGTGAACATCTCCCAAAAACAATCATCATGGGACCAAAATATGCTAATTAATGATTGTACCTATACGGCGACAGAGAAATACTGTATGAATATATTGGAGGCCTGAGGTCATTCAAAATAGCTGTTGAGAGAAAATGCGATGATGCAGGAACAAATTATTCTGAGAAAAGACCTCAGGTATTCGACAGGTTTCTAATTTAAATTATTCGTTGATGTAAAACAAAGTCAGCATGTTTTGGAACGGTTTTTTTTCGATTATCACTGATTTGTTTTCTGCATCAGGAAAAAGGCACCAGTTAATAGCTCGAATAATGGACGTATTGACCCAGGCACTCTTACTTGTGTTCGTCCCGGAATGGTTCATCAAGAAGAAACAATAAGCAAAAAATAAGAAAAAAGGAAATGCATTGATGGTCCTTTTCCCTGTGGAACACATGGGCAAGACAGGGAAAGTTTCATTGCCATTGATTGACCAGGGTGTTCATCAGTAGGCCACATTCTATGTGTCGAAGGGAGCAACCCGCGAAATGAGGAAAAAGAATCTACGAAGAACAGGGTTTGCAGTTAAGTTCGGCTACTTATTCGAAGAAATATTTACTCTTATTAAATTTTAATTATTCAATCAGGTAGTAATGCATACTCGCAAGTCCGATTTGAAATCTATTGACGAACCGTGAAATGTCCCCTAGGAAAAATTGCGTTTGAATCCTTCCGATTTTGACTGGAAAAACACACGATTGATTAAAGTTATTCTTTCAAGTCCCACCAATTATTGCAAAAGACATTTCAAATTTGTTTTTCTACAGAAGACCCGAAGATACATAACAATATCCTTTATATGGTCCACTTGTATACCAACCTCACATTTAATTTTAATTTGAGCTTTAAAAAGCTGGTTTGATTCATTCATAAATTTAGATTATTTTACTGCAGTTTCGACCTTAAACACGATGAATAATAACAAAATGTAACATGATATATATGCCGTATTAAATTGAAATACGTATATATGCCTCTCATGTTTTTATTTGAGTGGATTTTTGTGTAACGTTCCATCTGATGAGACGAAATGAAGGAACCTAAATTCAAGCCATACAGGAATTTTAAAATTTAATATTTTGAGGAGCACTAATTTTTGAATATGTGAGCAGACGAACATTTTTGAAACGACAACCCATATGTATTCGAGGGGGGAAACATTGGGAAACGTGTCTCACAAAAATAATATGTGGCGATTTTTGCGCGTTGCTCAAATATTTTGGAAAATAATGCACTGTATTGCTTTCAAGTCTGTCAATGTCTTTTTTGCTGACACGGCTGATTGATTCGGAAGCTAATTGAAGCGCGGAAAATACAGCATAGTTCGTATAATAACTTGTTCGTAGAAAACTTTTCCGCCAACCCCAGTAACACAGACCCTGGATATATTCGCAGCACGAGCCCAGTTCCCCTTGCGACGGGAAACAAATGAGCTCCGTCGGAAGTATCCCGGCGATGGGTTCTGATTCTCAGCCAAAGGTGGTGGGGGAAGAAGTGCGACATGGTGCCGCAATTATTTACGGGGTTAGGATCGGGTCCGGAAATTGCCGCAGGACCTCGGCCACTGTGTAGTTCCCGGGTGCTAATATGCAACACAAACCCGGCGGGGGTTGCCACCGCAATTGCCGCCCCGCGTTCCGACCCTCGTCGTCGTGGTGGCAGAGGATTGTTGGGATTACTTGGATTGCGACCCGTGTGCAAAAAAAAAAAAGTGATTCATCATTCATGAACTACCCCAACCCCTTTCCCGACGTTTGCCGCCGAAACTTTTCAAAGTTCTTGAACCCTACTTTCTAATGCATAACTCAAGTCAGTGATTTGCTAGAATACATCTCACGATTCCCTTCAAAGGAATGTGAGCATTTTTTTAAGCCTCTTCTGGGATAGACTCCCAGGAGGGACCTGAATATAGAAGGAATTTGCTGGTATCCTCAGGAAATTCCTTTCCTTTCCGGTTCGGCGATGTCGGGATTATTTTTCGGCGATTCGTTCTCGCAGTTCCGACTCATTTCGGCACAAATCCCACGAATACGTGTTTATTACTCTCCCAAATTTCAGGCATATTCATGGTGGATGGATGACATGTACTTCAACATAAAGCTTCCGGTTGTGATCAATTCAAGCCCCGGATGGACTTTCCCGCGACAAAAATACAGTAATGAGGAAGGAAAGCTGCATTATGCCAGTAAATTCATTGGGAAACTTTTGGAATACAAAGATATTCTCGACAGGTTAGTGCTGGAGTGGAATCTATTCACAATTTATGCGAATTCTGAATTAATTGTAGGAGAGCTTGGCCAGTTGATCGAGCAGCGGCCCGAGAAAAAGGTCAACCGCTGTGCATGGAACAATATTACCGGTTCTTCACGTCATATCGAGTTCCTGGCGTAGAAAAAGACCATTTGAGATCCACTGCTTCTTTGTCTACTGACAACCAGCACATAATCGTAGCAAAGGATAATGAGGTGAGCTTCGATGGAATATGTGCAATCAATTCATAAAGAGACAAAGCTACTTGAAATATTATTTTTTATTTAGTTCTTCAAAGTTGTTGTCAAGAAAGACGGGGAATGGCTGCAGGAATCGTCCATCACGGCCCAGCTAAAATGGTTGCATGAAAACGAGCAACCTGATGCAGAAACTGTTGGTATTCTGACATCAATGAAAAGGGACTCCTGGGCTGAAGTGCGACAAGTTATGCTGAAAGGTAAATTCAAATTATGTAGTGACACGAAACTGTAGAAATTAAAAATTAATCCAGTTCCTATGTTGTGTGATGATCGGTACTTTCTAGTACGTGGCATCAGCGATAAAAATGGTTACCTTCATCAGTTACGTTTCCATGCTTTCCATCTTGAACGAAGTGATTTTTGGATTCGGAAAATTTGCTTGCATGAGGCAAAATGCATGTAATGCGTCAAAATTAGATTCCCTATTGTACAGTAGTTAACTCCATTGTGGAATAGATTGAGACTTTCTCAATCTTTTGGTCCGATTCATGGGTTCAACAAGAGGTTATAATTGCTTCATTCCCGAACCAATTATTCATGACTCGGGCTTTCAAGAAATATTCGTACCATTATGACTTGCTTTTTTTGCGTTCGGCAAGATCCTGTCAATGCTGAATCTATGGAAGAAATAGAAACATGCTTGTTTCTTGTCTGCTTCGACAAGCCACTGCCAGTTACCTTCAATCGACGCAATATTGGCGAAGAAAGAGACGAGTCCAATGTTGCGTTGCAAATGTTGCACGGAGGCGGAACCAAGTTCAACTCTTGCAATAGATGGTTCGACAAAACAGCTCAGGTGAACTTTTTGCTTGATTCTATTTTTTGTACTCGAAAATATTATTTATTTTGATTCATTATTTTAATTCATGGAAAATTACTGATGTGGATGTGCATATAAGCTCATGGTGTTTTAAATTGTATGCAGTTCATCTTCACAACCGACGGTCATATAGGACTCTGCTTTGAGCATTCTGCATTGGAAGGCATAGCAATTGTCCAGATAATGGATCGTCTGCTAACGACTCTGGACTCTTCCGAAGAACCCAAAGAGAAAATTCAGTTCAACGATTTAAATAAAGGCAGGAAACTCAAGTGGAGACTGAACAGAGAAACTCAGGCCAAGATTCAAGAAGCCCTGTTTGAAATGGACGTGTGAGTGCACGGATGTATTGAATTCTTCAGGTAATTGATATTCAATTGCTTTTATTCAGCGCTTGCAAAGATGTCGACCTGAAGATCCATCGGTATAAAGGCTACGGGAAGAACTTTCCCAAGAAATGCAGGTGCAGTCCAGATGCTTACATTCAAGTAGCATTGCAAATTGCGCACTATAAGTAAGTGATCTGTGATTGAACTCCGAAAATTGGACTTAATGCATTTTTTTTTTAATGGATTTTAAATACAGGCTGCATGGACGACTTGTGGCTACATATGAGAGCGCTTCAACACGCAGATTCCGTTTTGGAAGAGTTGATAATATCCGGGCTGCAACTTTGGACGCTTTACACTTAGCTCAAGCAATGATCCCAGATTCCGGCTACACCGTGAGAACCATTTCCTTGATATACGAAGGTCCTTACAAATTTTCTCGGAACAGAAGTTGTTTGAAGCGGCATACAATTCAACTAGAAAAACTTTCTTGTTGAGGAAAGCATTCTTTGGTTGAAAAAATTCAGCCCTATACTTTGACGTATTTTTTGAAAAATAAGTCACCCTGGCAGCTTTCCGCTCTTCACTCAGAATTCCCATCCCAAATGGCGGCTGTGAAGGCAGCTGTTGATAAAAATGGCGGAATAACCTTGGAAGACCTGGAGGCAACCCTTGAGAATAATGCAATTCTGAAGGGAAAGCTGGGGTACGGCAAAAAATCTGCGAAATGGGGAGCCTTGCCTCTTGATTGAAGAGCAGAAAGCTGCCAGGGTGACTAACTTTTGGAACAATAGTTTTCTATGTCAAACAGTTCTTATTCGTTGTTTTTTTGTGCCAAAGAAAGATTTTTCTGAACATCAATTGTTTTTAACTCAGGCATATATCCTTTTAATCTGTATTCCAGGAACTTTCGGAAGGACCCTCGTATGCTTGGCCAGTGTTATTTACAGTATTTCTTTTTGATAGCCTAACTTTTTTCTCGGTTCAATTTATTTAGGATTCAGAGAAGAAAAAGCTATTTGAACAAGCAATAAAGACTCAGACCGACATCATGATCCAAAATATTCTTGGGGAAGGAATTGACATTCACCTGCTTGGACTTCGGGAAATGGGCAAAGAAATGGTCTTCAGCGGTATTGAGCTGTTTGACGACCCTTCATATAAAACAGCAAACCATTTCGCACTCTCTACTAGTCAGGTAAGCATACTTTTCTTGCCAATCAATTTTTTGAAAATTAAATAATGTCTAATACACTTTTGAAGGTCCCCACTGGCACAGATTCCTACGTATACTACGCTGCAGTTGTTCCGGATGGCTACGGAACTTCTTACAATCCTCACGAGGAAGAAATCGTGTTCTGTATTTCGAGTTTCAAGTCCTGTCCGACAACAAGTACCGATGATTTTCAGCTCTGTCTTGAGTTCGCATTAGATGAACTTAAACGTTTGTTAGAGAAGTATACAGTGGAATGATTTCTTGAAACTGACGTTCAAAAAATACGATGCATATCAGTAAGCATGATTTGAAATAGCTCGGGATCTTTGCCGGTGGAAAGAATCTATGTACAGTACTTAGATTAACAGATGGCTTTCAAGAATCGCAGCTATTTGAGAAAATATATCTGTGAGTTGTTCGGCATTATTTGTCGCGCCACGTTAACGACCAATGGTTTTTTTACGTTCCGGTGCTACATCACTAACTTTCTTACCAATGGATCCAACATTCTCCTTTACGTTGACAACAAAAGTAACCACACTTAAGTAAAACATTGCAGATTCAACAATGTCTGCAAACTTCACACGATTTAATTGGAAGATGTAAAAATTGAAAAAATACATATTGTTTCAACTTATTTGTTTTTGAATCAAGTTGAGAGACTAAAATAAAAGTTCTATTAAATTATCAGGATTTGCAAACGAGGTGCTGTCATTGTAGTGTAAATAAGCACCAGAACATATTATTTTTGTACTGTACTGTATATATGTCCAGCATTATTCCACAGGATAAGAATTTAACTTTTAATAGACTTTAAATTCTCACAAATGAATAAATAGGTACTCTTAGAGGACCATGCGTCAAATCATCAACAAGAAAGGTTTATGAAATTCACAAAATAATTCAAAGACATCACTCAGCCATTGGTGGCCAAGTATCTCTTAATGAGAGCAACAGGTACTCTCAGAATAGCTCAAAATGGAACAGAAAAAATGCAGTACAGCAGGGTGAGAATATTTCAACTACTGTATTCAAATCAGAAAGCGCAAACCCACTGTCCAGGGTCCTTAGACTCCTGGCAAAGAAACTGGTTTAGGTGAAAACAAGTAACACAGCAATCGGCCGTTTGCGGCCTGAGGTTGATCCTCAACTTTTGATGTATATTTTCAAATAATAATATTGATGATGATGAACACAAAGTACAAGTTTTCTCTGAGGAGTGTTCGCGATCACTTCAGGAACA